>CALNHX010010356.1:0-40999 GCA_940337035.1 Agriotes lineatus | reverse complement strand
CACGAAAATGGTTCAAGGCAAGGTTCATGCAAATGCCTCAGAAAAGCAATACTAAAAGCACTCGAACGGGATGTGAGATACTATCGTTTGATTGATCTAAAACGCTAAAAGCCATATATGTATTATAGGTACATATATTGCTAGTAGGGCCTGGAAACGGCCGAAAACATTACGGCGCCGACATAGTCTCACTCTGAGTATAAAGCGTCTAGTGCGCATGCCTGAGAATTCAAACTCCGCCTTTAGAAGTGAATTTTAAATTTGATTACCTCTCCACCGCTCGGACGACGCCGACGCGCTTGCGCACAGCTCATCATATACATTTAAGATTTGATTGTCTGTCTCACTTCCTTCGTGACCCCCCAACTCATAGCCGCTAGCAATATAGTTCTTTAAATATATGCTAAAAGCTAGTTAAAATGATCTACCGCAATAATTACTTCACAATGAAAAATTGCAATCAACTAAGTTACACAGGTAAGTTGCTCGCTTAAAATACGCAACAAGATAAGTCTAAAATTTACTGATCACAAGAACGAAATACAATGGGTCCCGAAGTTCGAAAGGCCAAAAACATAATACAGCACAACCAAACCTTGCGAGGAGTTTCCCATGCAAACGTAGAAAAGGGGCTCGAGGAACCGCAAGGCGGCCAAGGGTGCAGAACGAACGACGTGCAGGTAACATGTCGAGGCAGGCTACACCGGGATGCATATACGTAATCTGCAGACGCATAAGGTATAACCCATCACATCGTTTATTCCGAAGTCGTACAGCCAATCAAAAGAGAAGTAAACTGCAGACGTGTTGAATTATAATGCGTCTGCACTTTACGCAAGCACCGTGACCACTATTTTTTCTTATTTATTGTATCTTGATTTGATAAATAGAGACTATTATTATTACTGTGGGTTTTCTTGCAATGTTTGGTTCATTCCGATTAAACGAAGTTTTGGTCAGGTCTAATTAGATTCTATTACTTAACTTTGAAATAAGAATTTTCTGGCGTTACTGCATGTTTGTAATATGACTGCTTTTCGGCCAAATTTCGAGTTACCAGCCATCACTATGCAAAAAAATAATGTGTACAACACGTATGAAAGCAACTTTTTTTACTTATTTGCTTGATACATTCGGACTTCGCCATCGTTAATAAAACTGCAAATTCGTGAAAAAGTATGATCTTTATAATTAGTTGTACAATATACTATTGTACAACTGTCAGTAAAAATCAGGAAAATTATTTTTATATACTAAATGTAACTTTTATTAATTTATTAATATAATATAGCAAACCGTGGTAGACATTTTTCAAAATAATCATGTTAGTTTTGACATTTGATTAGAATACAGAAAGCGTTACTATTTTTTTTTTAAATAACGAGCTGTCGAATAACTGAAAATTATTGATTTTCCTTAGTTACCTGACAAATATTGGTTTACTAAGTAGTATTTTCAACACAGGTTAAAAGTGTTTACTTTTAAGGTGCTCTCTCATAATATTTAATTTTGACGTATATAAGTGTAGTTACCTGGAACAAAAATGTCGTTTTTAATGACAGTTGTACAAAAAGTGATTTTTTTGTCAGAGTGGTAGTTTTACGAAGATAAAAATTACTTTATGTTAGACTGAGTTATAAAATAGTGCTTTATGAGATAGTTTTGCGTTTATAAAGTAGCTCTTTATTTCACTCTACAGATGAAAGTGCGCGTTGCTATGGAAATGAATAAATAAAACGGTCAGATTCTAAATTAATTTGTAGTTTTTACAATACATAATGTAAATTTAATTATTTTTATATTTGTGGAAAGAATAACATTTACTTCTTGCGATAAAATTTTTCGTTCGTAAAATTACCATGACACTGCTCGTGGTCAAATCTTCATCCCCCGAAAAGAACCTATACTGTTATCTTTTGACGACAAATATACTATTTACGTATAGTAATGTCACAATGTGGTTATTATAACATCGAAAGCAGTGCTATAATGGAGTATATCAAAGCACAGTTTTTGTATTGTTATTTTCCTATCAAAAACATTGAAACGGCCTACCTTGTTTCAGCCAACTGACAGATTGTCATATTTATGAAATGTCATAATTAAAAGTTTTCGTGGAAAGTAAATAACATTAGTGTATTATCCTCGTTTAATAATAGTATATTAAAATACAAGTTGCAGAAGGCATTTATTCAAGCAGGAATTTGAAATTCCGAAACGAGCCGCATAGCTGCGAGTTGAGGAACAAATGAGTGCTTCAAGGACCTTCTGCAACGAGTGTTTTATACCATTTTTTCTATTGTGCCGCTTTATACCATTTTATAAATTAAAAATAAAAATGTTTTCTATTTTGCATTTAGAATAACTCCATTCTAGCACCCAAATGACGTCATTTTATAGCGACTGTGTTACGGTATTAAAAGAACTTTACGACACCCACCCAAGGTGAGCATCGCACCACGGAATCAGTCCTGAAAAACTGGCACACTTGCCCTGAAATCGGTTCGAAATAGGCTAATGGGCCACGGCTGGGACGCTCAGGGAGTCGGGCGTGAGTCACACGATACGTTCTGGGCAAGCGCGTGATGGCATAATATATACAGGGTATGTCGAAATCATGAGGGCGCCACCAAGCCTGTCTTAACCCGGCTAACCGGGCCTGGACGGTTAGACGGGAGCGAAGCATGCAAAATACTCCGCCAATAGGATTACTCAAGAGTTGCAAGGTCAAATAACAGGTTCGGGAATGCCTTATGCAAAGATTGTAATTAGGTGTCAATCCGACCGCGACTACGCAGCTGTCTTACCCACCTGTCCACTCAGAGCTTCCTCGTTCCGTCGTACAATATTCAGTACAATGAAGGGGCGTCTATCTGTAACAGAACATGCACAAGCCGAAACAAAACAATAGTTCCCTTAACTAACCACATATATATTGAACTTCGGGTTACAATGGGGCAGCAGAATGCGTCGCCCTATATCTATACTTAACCTATAATTAAGGGCACCAGCTGGCACGCGCGCTCTAAACTTAACGACAGATGTTGAACATGTAGTGAACAGTAATGAACAGTAAGGGGCAGTAACGAGCCGTAACAAGTAGTAATGAGTACAAATATGCGCGTCGCCTTATGCGGCGGACAGCGAAGATTTAAATTAGCACTCGCGGCATGAACAGTCTGCAAGTCTGAATGAATGCACAAGAGCAGTAATAAGTAGTAATGAGTCCAAATATGCGCGTCACCTTATGCGGCGGACAGCGAAGATTTAAATTAGCACTCGCGTTCACAGCGGTAATCAGGTTAAAGACACATACCTTAATGCGTAGGCGGCGAGGGAGCCTGGTACAGTTGAGTTGCGACAAGCTGCGGTCGTAGGTGGCAGGTACCTTCGAAGTTACAACGGCTATGGGGGTGAATGCACAACCGCCTTAATGGCGACGGGAGACGCGTCAATGACGCGTACAACGGGACGACGAATAAAATGGGCCACTTTCGTTCTGCTGAACAAATCCTCGTAGGTCGAGATGAAGGGGGCACGACCCCTTACTTACGGAAGCAGGAACTGGGCTCCAAAACACCCACGTTACGCCGAAGACAATTCGAAAACTCCGACTCGCAACCACCACACGAGCGTTCTCTGCAACGGGCTGCGGACCACACTCTCCAGAGGGAAGCGTTCGCAAAGGTCACCCTGGCCGCGTCCCGCCACGTGACTAAATCTTGGCAGCCAATCGCAAGGCGATGAAATGAAACAAGCCAATGCGGGCCACGATGGTATCACGCCACGACCGCGTGCTTTCTAGAAGATTCGGAATTCGAAAAAAAACGCCATCAGAGGGGAGCTCCAACCGACGAAAAATACTGCTTCTGGGGCTAAATATGTGCGAAATCGTGATTCTGAAATTAGGCGATGGAGCCAAATAAAGAACTAAAAGGGCTTAGCCTACGGGCACGCTGCCCTAAAGCCTAGGTGGCTATTTGAAATACCAAAATGACCTAACACTCCCCTTACTTGAAAGAGAGTTCCCCGAAGTCTCTTAAAATCAACGGGGCATTTTGGCTGCGGCGCCACGAGCACTCAAACGACCGGAAACGCTGATACGATAGCTGTACCCCCAAAGGAATTACGCACACCGGCCACCAGATGGGGTACGACAGGAGGGAAGAGAGAAGAGGAAGAAGAAAGACTGGATACGCCAGTGGAAATACGAAAATTGGGTAGGACCTGGCGGTTCGCTGATGGCTAGCACACACTCCCCGGACCACGGAAGACGGGCGACAAGAAAACTAGCTGTCCCAAAAGGAGTGGCGCTCCGCCAGGGGTCCACAAAACGATTCGTGTCTGGCTCCCTCGGGGAACCAAACGGGCAAAGACTAGGCAGACTGAGGACAGTCTCGCCGATCCGGCTCGACTGCCCCTCCCAAAATAGGAGTGCCACCACAACGGTTCGCAAAACCACGTCGATAATCGACCACCACGACGATACAAAAAAAAGGTAACCGACCAGACCCGAAACGGGTGTGGCACGCACTGCGGCGGCGGCCACGAAACACCGACTGGACCTTAACACCGGGTCCATGACGGTCGCCTAACAGTGCGGTTTTGGAAGGTGGAAAAAGAAAGAGAACAACGGGGTTGGGTAGTTGTCGCCGGGACGCGGTAGATAGTAATGACAAGGGGAAAAGAAAGGTAAAGATAGAGCATAGAGAAGGAGGGTTTGGGGTTCCAAATTGAAACCGTAAAAATATCTAAAAAAAAAACGCGCGGTTAGCGCTCGTCAGGATCGGGTCAATAGAACGTCTTACTCCCATGCACACTTCCGACCAACCGTTCCAAAAGAACATGGGGTGGGGGGGGGGGGGATTAAGGAAATCGGGCGCTAGTAGACTAAACGTCCGTGGGATTGGGTTTTAGGTCTTTCGCGTGCCAAGTGCCTTTCGGGGCACCGGTCTCGTCAGACAGCTCGTAAGTGGCAAGCGAAACTTGCCGACTGATATAAAACGGCCCTATAAATTTTGGAGCCAACTTGGCGTTAAAATATTTCGCCGCATCGGAAGTACGTAATTTCGTCGCCAGACGGTATCGCCAACGGCAAACTGAGCCGGGCGCCTTCGCAAATCGTATGTCGCCTTGGAGGCTTTGTACGCCACGTCTAGTCGCTTGACTATGTTTTCATATACCGACCTTAACGCGGGAGTCCGTCGTAACAAGTCTTCGCGACTCTCTACTCGTATTTGTTCCGAAACATCTACCTCCTCGGGGTTATTGGCGCGCGTCCCCTCTAACTATATCTCTCTGCCGAAATTGGCGAAATATGGGGTCATGCCGGTGACTTCGTGTACTGCGGTGCTCACTGCGCAAGCGACTTTCGACAAATATTTATCCCACTCCCGGTGGTTGTCTTTCACGTACGACGCTAGCATAGTTTTTAATACTCGATTAACGCGTTCTACGGGGTTGGCCTGCGCATGGTAATGCGCATTAAAGATAATTCGTGATTTATACGTATCGGTCAGTTGTCGGAATTCTCTACTGCGAAACTGTACGCCGTTGTCAACCAAGACGTACTGAGGTGCTCCAAAGAGCAAGAAAACATCGTTCTCAATTTTCTGAGTCACCGCGGTCGCGGTGGCGGTACGCAACGGGAAGAAAAGGGTAAATTTGGTAAAGTAGTCAGCCACGGACAGAATATATACGTAGCCTTTCTTTGAACGGGGCAACGGCCCTACAATATCGATAGATATCATTTGCCACGGCTTATCCACCACGGGGTGACGACACATCAAGCCGGCCGGGCGTTTTTGTTCGGGTTTCTGCGCTAGGCACGTCGCGCAACGGTTAACGTAACGGGTCACATCCGCCTTAAGTTTAGGCCAGTAATACTGTTGAGCGATACGGCCGTAGGTCTTATAAATGCCCAAATGGCCTGCGGTAGGTTCGTCATGGTTTTTGCGAAGAATCTCGGCGCGTTGAGGCTTCGGAACCACCTCTTTCCAACTCGTGCCTTCGTCCAATTCGGGGTATTTTACGTTGACATGTTTAAACAATTTCCCTCACGATAGTTTCCACGCCGAATACTTGAATGGTCTTTCTACGACGCGTGTACACATGCGCCTATACCAACGGTCAGTTCGACTGTCGTTCGGCGCCTGAACGCCGGCTTCGGGTTCTCCAGAATCGACAACTGAGACTACATCTATTTCGGGTATAGCACGGGACAGCGCATCCGGAACGACGTGGTCTTTTCCCTTCCGGTGTTTGATCGTGAAGTCGTATTGTTGGATACGAACAGCCCAACGGGCGAGTCTCCCGGTGGGTTCCTTAAGATTATTTAACCAGATAAGTGAATGATGGTCAGTAACGACTGTGAAGTGAGTGCCTTCTAAATACGGACGTAACTTCTCTATGGCCCACAGGACGGCCAAACATTCGCGTTCCGTAACCGAAAAATTACGCTCAGGCTTCGTAAGAGTCCGACTAATGTAACAGATGACCTGTTCTTGGCCATCAACGGTCTGAGTCAGCACGGCGCCGATACCAACATTGGAAGCGTCCGTCTGTACGATAAACGGGAGAGAAAAATCGGGACACGACAAAATGGGTGCCGAAACTAGGCAATTTTTGATGGTTGTAAATGCGACTTCGCATGACTCGGTCCACTCAAACTTCTGAAACTTTTTCAATAACGACGTCAGCGGAGCAATAATGGCTGAGAAATTTGGTATGAAACGCCGATACCACGATGCCATGCCGACAACTCGCCGTATCTCCGAAACGTTTCTAGGTCGCGGCAAGTTAAGAATCGCCGAAACTTTATCGGGGTCGACTAAAAGTCCTTGGGCGTTAACGACATAGCCCAGGTATCGTAATTCCGGTTGGCAAAAATGACATTTATCACGACCCAGTGTTAAACCAGCGTCGTTTAGTCGCTGTAATACTTCGTCTAGAATCTCGACGTGCTTTTCGAAAGTCGGGGTACAAATAATCACGTCATCTAAATAGACAAAGACGTAAGGTTCCAATTCGGGACCCAACACATGGTCGACGAAACGTTGCCAAGTCGCTGACGCGTTATGAAGCCCAAAGGGCATGCGAGTAAATTGAAACAAACCGCGCCCGGGTACTGTGAAGGCCGTTAGTTCCTTAGATTTCTCTTCCATTTCAATTTGCCAGTACGCGGATTTGATATCAAGCGACGTCATGAACCGGGCATCGCGTAAGCGATCCAAAATCGAAGACACGTAAGGTATCGGGTAGGCGTCCTTCTCGGTGACGCTATTTAATTTACGAAAGTCAACGCAGAAACGATAGGTTCCATCTTTCTTTTTAACTAGTAAAATCGGGCTCGACCAGGCTGAACGAGAACGTTCCACAACGCCTGATTTAAGCATACTGTCCAACTCAGCGTCGATATGCGCCTGCATTGCGGGAGAGACCGGGTAGTACCTTTGTTTAACCGGTGCCGCCTTAGTAGTGATTTTATGTTGAACGTACTTGGCGCAGCCGAGTTCGGGTTTAGCGATAGTAAAATGTCGGTTTACGAGAGTGTCTAATTGGGCTCGTTGATCCGAGTTCAGGTCGAACATAGACTGCAAATTGCCGATAGGAGTATCAATGGCCGCTACGCCGGGTTTTGAGAATTCCCACTCCCCTCGAAACACGTCTGGGACTATTCCCACTGACTTCCAAAAGTCTATCCCCAGGATCAGGGTGTGCGGAACCTCCGGAACTATTAAAACATCGATAGTTACCACTCTGTTATTTAAACGAATAGGTAAGTGCAGGGTACCTAGACTGGTCACGGTCTGTCCATTTGCCTCTGAGCAAACGGGTCTCAGCTTCTTATTTATGCGCAGGCCTACAGTACGCAACACGTCCCAACCCTTAGCTCCTAAGATCGTTCGATTCGCTCCTGAGTCCAACAAAGCTAACAACTCGAAACCCATGATTTCAACAGTCACATGCGGTCGACGGTCATCAGATGACCTTTCTAATACGTAATCGAGAATGACTTTATTTTTCTTAAATTTGGTCTCGCGCTCCTCGATAAGTCCCTTCATAAATTTAGTCGAATTGCTAAACACGCGCGAGGACACTGCTCGACCGTTCAGCGTCTCGCGGGGTCGTTTCCCTGTCCCCTATCTCTTGCTCGACAACGAGGACAAGTGTTTACGGTCACTTCAGGTTTGCCGCAACGGTAACAGAATTTCTTGCCGCGGGGTCGCGGACACCTACTGGCTCTATGGCCTGGTTCGTTACAGTTCCAACACCGCATGCTTGACTTGGGTGCCGGTTCTCGGTTCCACCTCTCGGGAGTATTAACGTCACGCGTTTCGACAACATCAACTGGGCACGTTTCCGCGATAGGCGCGACCTCGACGTATGCCAAGTCTGTTTCTAAGTCAGACTTCTTTCTAGAAGGTGGCACGTAAGTTTCAATGGCATAGCGCCGTTCTTCAATCTTCCGTCCGTATAGCGCTAGCTCGTCGATTGACCGGACTTCCGTCAATCCCAACTGGGTTTGGTATAATGGTGAAATATTATGCAACAAAATACGCAACTGTTTCTCCTCGGGAACCGCTTCGGTCAGGCGCGAAAACATTGTGCGCATGATAGCGATATAAATGCCCATACTTTCCGTAGGGCCTTGCGTGCGACGTCTAATTTCGTCCAACAACCGTTCATCATAATTAGCAGGCTGAAACTCTAGACGCAATAAATCGACTAACTGTTGCCACGTGTTAGGGGTCGCTCTATTCGCGCGATACCATAGCAATGCGTTGCCCGAAAACAAATCGATGGCCTGCATAAACAACTCCTCTTCGGTAAGGTTTCTGGCCACTCTGAGTTCGTTAACACGCTCGATGAAAGCGTTGACCGACAGACCTTTCGGGTCACCTGAGAATTGTATGTTCCATTTCGAAACTGGGGTTGCCTTAAATGAGATCGTACGCGACATCGGCGCAACAAAACTCGGAGTCGACATAGTTGCCGCCGTCGTAGTCGTAGTTGTCGTCGCGACGGTAATGGTAGGTGCGACACCGGACGTCGATGGCAGCGTTACGGCGCTTTCTTCCTCAGCCGTAGTCGTAGACGACCCTAGCTTTACTTGGTTAAGTTCGTAGGTTGAACGTATGAGTGATAATTCCGCGAACGCTTTTTGTTTGAGCGCTCGCTCTTCCTCCGTTGTAGCTGAACTATTCGTCAGACGGTTCATTCCGTGATAAAATTTCGTTTCGATCGTAGCCGCTACTTCTTTAGTCGGGTTAGCTAAATATACCTGAATCTTTTCTTCTAATTCGCCAATCAATGTTGTTACGGCCGTGAGATCCTCCTCGAACGTATACGGGTACGGCGGTCGCGTATCCATATCTGCGCGTCCCTCCTCTCTCAATACGTCGCGTAACCGGGAGCGCAACAAGGTAACCGCGCCGGAAGCATCACGGCCTCTGATTCTCAACTCGTATTCAGCCTCCGCGCGAAGCAGGCGTTCAATATGTAGCTTTAGCACCATGTTTACAACCGGGAAAGGAACGACTTATATTATACGTCGTATAAAAAGAAAAACGTTAGCACGTGTTTGGTAAGTCAATTACGTCAGATATCCGAACCAAATCGTAGACGGTCAAGACGGGAGAAATCGGGAAAAAGTGGTTTGTTACCTTTCACACGACCGATGGCTTAACGGGACTATCTGTCCATATTCTTTGCGAAAAGACCGAACATAAGCGAAAAAGAGCAAATTCCAAAACTAGGCGGTTAACGAATGGCTTAACGAGCCTACTACCGACCAACAATGGTTACAGACAGTACTGCGCCCGAAATCGAGCGAAAGAAAAAGAAAAAAAAAAGAAAAAATCCGAAATGGGGTCGCGCGTTGTCACGCAACAAGGTCTCAGACGTTAAAGCGTCAGAATTAAGACGCACAACGGATGGGCTTAACGAGACTACTCCAGTCCAATAACAATCGGGCCGCCAAAATTAAGACACACAACGCAAAAAAAAGGAAAACCCCAAAATGAGGTCGAGCGTTGTCGTGCACCAATAGGCTCCAAACGTTGGCGCACCGAAATTAGGCGCGTTGACGAGAACAAAGGAGCCACAAGGCCCCACAAGGCCTCACACGATGGGCTGCCAAAATTAGGCAGACAACGGGTGGCTTAATAAGAAAAACGAACATACAAGGCTCCAGATGTTGGATGCCAAAATTAAGACGCACAACGAAGGGGCTTGACGAGAAGACGAATATCAGAAAAAAAAACAGGCCCACACGTTGGGATAGCCAAAATTAGCCTGTTACGGTATTAAAAGAACTTTACGACACCCACCCAAGGTGAGCATCGCACCACGGAATCAGTCCTGAAAAACTGGCACACTTGCCCTGAAATCGGTTCGAAATAGGCTAATGGGCCACGGCTGGGACGCTCAGGGAGTCGGGCGTGAGTCACACGATACGTTCTGGGCAAGCGCGTGATGGCATAATATATACAGGGTATGTCGAAATCATGAGGGCGCCACCAAGCCTGTCTTAACCCGGCTAACCGGGCCTGGACGGTTAGACGGGAGCGAAGCATGCAAAATACTCCGCCAATAGGATTACTCAAGAGTTGCAAGGTCAAATAACAGGTTCGGGAATGCCTTATGCAAAGATTGTAATTAGGTGTCAATCCGACCGCGACTACGCAGCTGTCTTACCCACCTGTCCACTCAGAGCTTCCTCGTTCCGTCGTACAATATTCAGTACAATGAAGGGGCGTCTATCTGTAACAGAACATGCACAAGCCGAAACAAAACAATAGTTCCCTTAACTAACCACTCATATATTGAACTTCGGGTTACAATGGGGCAGCAGAATGCGTCGCCCTATATCTATACTTAACCTATAATTAAGGGCACCAGCTGGCACGCGCGCTCTAAACTTAACGACAGATGTTGAACATGTAGTGAACAGTAATGAACAGTAAGGGGCAGTAACGAGCCGTAACAAGTAGTAATGAGTACAAATATGCGCGTCGCCTTATGCGGCGGACAGCGAAGATTTAAATTAGCACTCGCGGCATGAACAGTCTGCAAGTCTGAATGAATGCACAAGAGCAGTAATAAGTAGTAATGAGTACAAATATGCGCGTCGCCTTATGCGGCGGACAGCGAAGATTTAAATTAGCACTCGCGGCATGAACAGTCTGCAAGTCTGAATGAATGCACAAGAGCAGTAATAAGTAGTAATGAGTCCAAATATGCGCGTCACCTTATGCGGCGGACAGCGAAGATTTAAATTAGCACTCGCGTTCACAGCGGTAATCAGGTTAAAGACACATACCTTAATGCGTAGGCGGCGAGGGAGCCTGGTACAGTTGAGTTGCGACAAGCTGCGGTCGTAGGTGGCAGGTACCTTCGAAGTTACAACGGCTATGGGGGTGAATGCACAACCGCCTTAATGGCGACGGGAGACGCGTCAATGACGCGTACAACGGGACGACGAATAAAATGGGCCACTTTCGTTCTGCTGAACAAATCCTCGTAGGTCGAGATGAAGGGGGCACGACCCCTTACTTACGGAAGCAGGAACTGGGCTCCAAAACACCCACGTTACGCCGAAGACAATTCGAAAACTCCGACTCGCAACCACCACACGAGCGTTCTCTGCAACGGGCTGCGGACCACACTCTCCAGAGGGAAGCGTTCGCAAAGGTCACCCTGGCCGCGTCCCGCCACGTGACTAAATCTTGGCAGCCAATCGCAAGGCGATAAAATGAAACAAGCCAATGCGGGCCACGATGGTATCACGCCACGACCGCGTGCTTTCTAGAAGATTCGGAATTCGAAAAAAAACGCCATCAGAGGGGAGCTCCAACCGACGAAAAATACTGCTTCTGGGGCTAAATATGTGCGAAATCGTGATTCTGAAATTAGGCGATGGAGCCAAATAAAGAACTAAAAGGGCTTAGCCTACGGGCACGCTGCCCTAAAGCCTAGGTGGCTATTTAAAATACCAAAATGACCTAACAACTGGTTCTAACACCTAAATGACGTCATTTGGTTGCTAGAATGGAGTTATTCTAAACGCAAAATAGAAACAAAATTATTGCAGCTCTCGTTCTATCGGAGCACTCCTCGTTACTCACGTCGTGCCCCAAACCCACTCGTGCTACAATGGGCCCTTTTATTAAACTAGTATAATAATATGCTACTCCTACGACAGTGCAGAAAGTACTTACTTTCTGCACTCTCATGTAAGAATGCACGCTTCTTGGACTAACTTTTAACATTGATGTTAAAAATAATTCACTTAGGACACTGGTTCAATAAATAGTTATTTTTGTATTTAGAACCCAATAGTATATTGTACAACTAGTTATGAAAGTCATACTGTTTTTCACGAATTTGCATATGAGTAAAACAAGTTGCTTTCATATGTGTTGTTCACGTTATTTTTTGCATAGTGATCCTTGTAACTCAAAATTTGGTCGAAAGGGACTTCGGACTTCAACAACTGGACGTTTTAGAACGTAAAAGTATTTTGCGTCTTGTTGTGTGTGTCTGTATTGTGTGTACGAAAATGAATCGCTTCACACATTGAAAACAAAATGAAAATGTCACCTTTTTTACTGTTTTCGAAAAATTACATTTTGTAAGCGCTAAATTTGGTTAGATACAGCTTGTATTTGTATATCTACCGGCATTTTTTCGGTCTGTAAACTTTGGTTGGTCGAAATATAAACATGCGAAGCTAACCTCAACTACCTCTTATTAGTTAGATTTAATCTAACAGTTGTGTCGTTTACAAATTTTTACTCGTAGCCTTGTGGGAGCATACTTTCCATATTTAAGCAATTTATAGTAATTTTAGCCGGCACTTTAAATAGTCTTTTCACGAACTAACAACTAGTTCTTTGACTACGCGGAAAACAAAATATAGCATGTCAAAGCGAAACCACTGAGTAAACTGCAGACCTCTAATGCCCCTCTGTGTCTGCACTTTACATAAACTTTCATTGGCTCCATATTAATCAATTACCGATTGCAGCCGAACAGTTGTCATAATACCTTATGCGTCTGCAGATTACGTATATGCCACCGGGATTCACCTGAGTTCAATATTGTAGGTGCAGGATTCGCCATACTCGAAGCGGCAGCTAGGGGCAATCTGCGTCAATCGTTCCCAGGTGCAGGCGCAAGAGGCGAGATATCCGGCAGCCACGGGAGGAGCCTTCGGTACCGGAACACCATCAAACATAAAGACGCCACCAAACAAAGACGCAAAGGTACGTCACCCGGTAGGAAAAGCTAAAAAGGGCATCAAGCCATAGAATCGAGCTAATTAGACTTCAATGAAACATACCCGTAGTTGTTCACGGCTTCATCACGCCAAAAGAGAAAACATGAGCTTTGCCAAAGCGAAATCCAAACGAGGTTTGGGCTTGTAAATTATAAAAATACAATTCCGGGGGTCTGCACCAGAGCCTCCGAAGAATTCAAAACATATTCAAAGTACTTCACAAGCTAGATGCCATCGAACAAATCCAATTAAGGTACGTCTCCAAGACGTTAATTTTCGAGGCAGCTATCTTTAGCAGCACAACATGGCGAATGGGAAAATGGTTTCCAAAAACCTGATAACAAAAACTAAATTTTGGGAAGGGGCTATACATATGCAACCCAAAAGCTTTTATGCATAACGTGAAGTCTACACTCCAGGGGCTTTCGAACACTAAGTCTGAATTAAATAGCTTACTTAGATTAAAATATAGCTTGTAGAAGATCTGAATGCTCAGTATTATTGTAGGAAAAATTATGCTTAAAGAAAGATAAGGCAAAAAGTTAATTTAAACCAAGATTAGGGCAAATAATTAAATAAAAAGCTGTAAATGACTTTTACACCGTAACAATTGCTACCTAAAAAGACTTATTATCAAATTTCAGGTGTCGTGCTGACGTAAACAAGACTGTGTTTGAAACACATGTTGGCTGGTTATTATCAGCTAGTTTTTAATGGCAAAATGAATCTATTTATCATTAGTATTTTTGCCATTCAGAAGCAAATTGGGAGCGCTTTGTTAAATCAACACCTTACAAGAAAGCAGATACTGTTACCAAATTTTACTACGATATATAGGTAAATATTATAACGTACAACTCAATGTATACTTCCTATAATGTGATATTTGGCTAAAAAGTACGAATTATTAAACGAATATAGTATAATATAATGTATAAGATCAGAGTTAAAAACGTTACCAGATTTATACTATTTTTCACCTGATAATAAGTCTTGTAATTTTGTATATTTGCAGCTGCTAAAACATCTGCACACCTGCACAGACTACGGACACCTACATAGCAGAGAACAAACCCTTAGTTAAGTTGCATAGCTGAAGTAGAAATGTTTAGAATGGTAAACTGTAGTTTGTCCACGCATTTCTAAGTGACAGTACTATGCAGCACAATAAAAAGGGAGGGACAATTGGTGCATATTCTGTCTCCAATGCCCCCCTTAATAAGAAAAGAAGCTTCTACTTGCGCACACAAAAGGCGAGATTTGAAGAATGTGTTTATGATAGTCGAAGCAGGGTTATAAGAACCAAACATGAGGTTTCTCACAATGACTGCCTTTTCTGCTTCTGTGTGATCTGTGGATGCATGTCAGCAGAATGAGTAGGTAAACTGCCCTTTGTGGAAGGAATAACGAGTGTGATAAATCCTTCAACATCCTATAAAATTCAATAAAATAAAACACTGCTGGAGCCTTGTTACAGCCTAAACCGGTATTAACGACACAAACAGATTGTTACATCCTACACTCGACTACATCACGACAAAATCGGGAAAATTGCGCAGATTCGATGCCCTACCCCGTTACTATGGGCTGTAACAAAAGGCTCCGGCTTAAAACGCTCAGCAAAAATGGCGGGTTCTTTACTACCTTAGATTAGGGCTACGATTCGGTAAACGAGATACGGATGTTAAATATTGAAGCGCCACCACTTTCTTACTAAATCCGGAAAACAACACAGGTAAGTCCACTCTGAAAGTGGAAGAAAGTGAGCCCACTTTTCCACTTTTACCTTGGCAGCGTTTGGTCGACGAGTCCCATACAACAGTGCTGACTTACCTTGCAGGAAACTTACAAATTGCATGCAAATATCGTAAACGACAAATTAAAACATCGTTAAATAAAAATGGACCACATTACTAGTAATATGTCAATGAACAAAGATTTATAACAAAAATAAAGACAATGACATGGGTTAATGACTGTTAGGTTATATTGCGTAACGTCTTAAACTAGTTAAATGCGGTAAACTCGTTATCAAATACTGAAATGACTTGTAAACGGTATTAACATTGAATAATCAAAATACTGACTCAATAAACAGCAATAAAAGACGGTAGTCAACTAAACGTGGCACAAATGCGATACACACTTTAATTGCCACGATGTTAAGTTAAGCAGTAACATAAAATCTGACGGCAATTAATTAATTTGACATATTGGCAACTACAATGGTTCAAACAATAAATGCTACGATGACGGCAACATTACGCAAAATTGTCGGACACATTGACGGGACGCTATATGCACTGTAAACTACGCACAATAAATCTAGTACATAAAAACGGTACCTGAAGGAACTTATTTAGCTGCATTCGATGTCCAGAAGAGTTGCAGGTGATCGCCTTCTAAACAAACGGCCCTAAAACGCCGGAAGGAGCTGCACAATAACAACGGGAAGCTGCCGATGGAAGAGATCTGGGTCTAACATCCCCAACGAGAGTATCTTCGAAGTCCGTGGCGATATGGCAAAGCTCGAAACGGGAAGGGCGGAACTTCGTAATGCAAAAGAATCCGGGTACTGAGATTCCCACGATAATCCGTCGAACGATATAATTTGAAGCTGCCCACTTCATGAAACGGGAATTCAAAGCTTACGACGGCACCCAGAGATGCTCAACAAAGTCCCAGGACCGACCGTCCTAACGCGTGTAGTTCTAACACAGAATGCGGGAAAAGTCACTTATAATTGCGATTTTTGATGGACGGGCCTTCAGATTTAAACAGGCAGCACGCACTCACAGCTGGGTTCAATGTCTTATAAGGTTATAAGGCACCGAAAGCAACAGCTCCAAAAAGCGCATAGTTAATTTAACTACTTCAGAAGGCGCGCCCCCAACGGCCGAAGCCGCTGGGGGGCGGGGATTTTAAATACACTAGTTAATTCAACCAAAGCGGGTGCGAGAATCGACGGAAAGCACACAGTTAATTTGGAATTCTTCAGAGGGCACAAAAATCAACGAAAAGTACATAGTTAATTAAAAGAAATATTCCACGTCGCGCCCCAACAGCACGAGCTACTGTTGGGGACGCGAACTCGTCCTAGTTCTCGACTCTCTTAAGACGGTAGCGGAGATCGGAATGAATTGCTCCGTGAAGAAATTCTACAACCAAATGAAAAGGCGCACGCGCTACTTCCACTCGTCCACCTCGTGGATACGTTCTAGGCTGATGATGAAATCTTGACCCAGCACCATACCTAAAACTTCGGGGAAGTTTACGCCTGCATGACGACAAATTTGCAGAATTTCACAAAGAAAAATTAATACGTCGACCACCTATGAATTTAGCAACGATTGAGTTATATGTTTTCGCAGAATTGGTGTCTACATCGTGCAGTACGCTCCAAGCATTATTTGCTAAACGTTTGTTTATAGTTACAACAACATCAAACAAGCCGCTTTTTGTCAAATCGCCAACAATGTTGATTTTTTTAAATTACGTAATATTGAACTACAAAGTAATTACCTCTTATCTATTATGTTTTGTATCGTGTGTTCTAAAAAAAACTCATTTGCAGCATGCCATGATCAAATTGAAGTTTGCCGTAACTTGAGATATACCTATTGATGCAAATGAACTACCAAGTCAGAGAGAACTAAATTACATCTTGACCTTGAATTATTTTAGTAAAAATATACAGAAAACTTAACAAAAACAATTTGTATTGACTGTTATGATTATTACAGTCGTTGTTGTGTACATGCCATCTTATTTTTCTTTTTGCTTGATACAGCTAAACTTAATGCAGTGTAAACTTTTAAATGTCACAGTGACAGATGTGTTCATAAACAAATTGTAATCTGACGTTCACCTACAGATTTAAGTTAAGACATGACTAGATTTTATATCTTTCTTTCCAAGGCCTACCCTAAATGAACACACGATACAAAAATACTCGTCGTAAGCAGAATCTTCTCCAAATATATATTTGGGTTTATTGATGATAATTTTTTTTAAAAGATCTACCTTTACAGGAAAGGGCGCATCTCCTTGTTTTTTATATATTTGATGGCTTTGGTAACAGCATTTATAAATCTCTCTAATGTACTACTGTTGTTAACCTTTTTTTGTCAGGATTACCGGAAACCTAGTGTCCTTGGCGATTTTGGATAACTTATTTAAATAATTCCTGAGCAGATCATTCCTGCATTCTGTTTTGTCGATAACAAAAGTAAGAAGCTGCTTCTAATATTTTTTTTATATATGCTGCTGTCACCATTCCCTATTACTTTGTCGTAAATAAAATTTTGCGTAGAATTAAAATAATTATGTGAATAGTAAACAATAGTAACGGGTGTTCATAAACAGTCGTCATCCCAGTTGCTTTGAAAAACAAAATGTTATGTCTTTGATTAATTCGTGCAACACATGAAACGTCATTGAGTACTGTCATAGCGCATTTTTTTTTTTAATTTTAATAGACATACGTTTCTGAAGTCAAAACCTACTGGTTTGACGACTGTTTATGAACACCCGTTATATTAAAATTCACTTTATACTCTTAATGACAGATAAAATATTTGACAGAAGCGTTTGTTTGTTTCATTGACTTAATTTTAGTTTAAAAATTTACCTAGCCATGATTACATTCTATATTTGTCTTGCTACCCATTTTGTTTAAGTCTTCCTTGTCGCACTCATTAATTTCCTATGTTCCAAACGGATTTCGGACAATCTGTATTAATGATGCTCTGTATAGTAAATAAACCACTATATGGTGTTTAAATTAAAAATTGCAGCTATTTTCTTTTAATCACAAAGAATTAATAGTTAGAATTATACAGTGACCTAACGTAACAAAATCTAAACTATTTTTTGTCGCTATCATTAACACACCGTTCAACATTAGTCAGTTGGATTAGAAACGGCTTATTATGACACTACTATGAAAAGTAATGACGTTTGACGTATGAAATGACATTAGGTACTTATTTGTCAAATTGAAGTATAGGAAATATACGGTACCTCCACCAAAGAAAAGCGCCCTTCGGTGCTTTCCAAGAATACTTCGACACTCAGCATCACTCTGTTTCGCTAATATAATGAAATGTTATGAACCAGTTATTTATTAAAAAAACCCAAAAAAACATTTTTTTTGCCTTCGACCATACCTTAAAAATTGATGTTGTCTTCATTTTCGGAGGACATATCGTATGAAAACGATTCAAGACTTCAGGAAGGTTCCTGGCGACCGGAATCGTGTACACATACTAACATACGTACACCGCACAGCACGTTTAGGCACCCCGAGGGAGGGATCCAGTGGGCTGGGGCTGAGGCGGTAGCATTGATTCCTTGCTCATCTCTGTAGAATGCTGGTATAGAATGTTCAACTTCTATCCGAATGATTTTTCTGTCGAATTTTGCATTGCCAACGTGTTCTACATATAGTGCAGGTTGTAGTGCTTGTAGCGCATAATTTTCCAAGTCACCTGGAATTATGTTACACACAATGACCATGCATAGAAAAAACGTTGAATGCACTTTTATATCTCGCTTTCGTGTTAATCGCTGATGATTGTTTGTTCTTGATTTCCTTCTTCGTTTACCGGTAGCTGTAATGGGCCGTTTGAATCGAGATCTATCTCTGCCCTAAATTTTAACTACCCGTGTTAGCCCATCCTTTCCTGGATGCGTGTCGATTACTCGTGCTAATGGCAAATTGTTAGCAGTCCTTTAGTAGTACCAATTCTCCTACTGCTATGTTCCGTTTTGGGGCCTTCCATTTTCCACGCTGGTTTAGCCTGAATAGATACTCCGTTGACCATGCTTTTCAAAAATCCCATTTCATTTTTTTGTAGTAGTTCGACCGGCTCTGCTGGAGTAATAAGTGCTTTTTTGCTGCCACATCATTTTTTAACGGTGTCGATAGTCTTGAGTCCAGGCATGCCTCGATTCGACTCGTTTAATGTGGTACTCGATTGATTTCAGGCCAGCCTCCCAGATTCCTTCCGTGTGGGGGCTTGCCTGGGGTATAAAATGCCACTGGATGACATCGGTACGCAATCTGTTTTCAATTTCTTTATTCAAAATCTTGCTTACTCTCATAAAATTCGTACCTATATCACTGTAGATGTAGGCGAACTTTCCTCTTCTTGCAGTGAATCTTCGGAAAGCTGCTATGAAGGCATCATGTCACTTACTGCTTCGATGTGGATCGCCTTTGTGGCTAAACAAATGAATACGGCAATGTATCCTTTGTATTGCTGCTCCTCCTTTTGGACATTCGTAGCTGGATCGGTCCTACGTAATCCAAATTCGTATGAGTGAATGGGGTCGATGGTGTCACTCGTGCAGGAGGTAGTTGACCTATTAGTTGCTGCATTGGTGCTACTCTATGTCTTGCGCACGTAAAGCATCTATTGATGATTTTGGAAATCGTTTGTTTGGCCTTTATTATCCGGTACTTTCTTCTCACGAAAGCTAATGTTGTTTGGTTACCTCTATGTAAGGTACGATGATGAGCGTCCCGGATGATAAATTCTGCCAGATGATTGCTGCTAGAGATTATTATCGGGTATTTCTTATTATAGAGTAGCAGTGAATGCTGCATTCTTTCCCACACTTGAAGTACTTTGTTGGCATCTACAGACGGGTGTACGTTGAGTAACAGACTTCTGTTGTCCACCGTCCTGCTTTGCTGGAGCAGCTGATGTTCCCTCGGGAAATCGTGCCTTTGTGCGGATTTGATGATGCACTTCAGGCTGTCTTGTAACTCCGTGGTTGATAACTGCTGGGCTGCTGTGTTGTTCTTCCTGCATTTCTTAATGAACCTCTTGCAGTAGGCGATCACTCTAATCATGTTGCTAAGTGATGAGAATCTTGCTAGTATATTAGAAGTTTCACTGACTGCTCTATGTACTGATAATTTATTGTTGTGGCTTTCTCTTTTCTTCTTCCGTGGTGCCTTTATTCGCTCTTGGTAATCTTCTTCCTTTAACCATTTAGTACCATGGAACCATAATGGGTGCCTATGTAGTTTGGATGGTTGTAACCCCCTTGTGACTAAATCGGCTGAATTATCTTCCGTCTTGACATGATTCCAGCAATGTTTTTCGATTCGCTTATGTATCGTAGCGACTTGGTTGACCACAACATTTTTTCATTTTTCTGGACTTCCTTTTATCCAAGCCATGGTGATCATTGAGTTTGTCCAGGCATAGATCTCAACAACCCTTATTTCCATGGTTGTGATGGAATTTTTTAATAATTTGGTCAATAGCTCTGCAGCACATAATTCTAACTTTGGCAACGTCTTCTTTATCTTGAGAGGTGCCACAAACAGCTAAATCAAATAGCTGTTAATAATGCCACTGTTGTTGCCCCAGATGGTGGAAAACTTTTCATGTGGCTTGCCATCCCATACGCTTTTTCTGACGAATCGCAGAACCCATACATCTTATCGCGGACGTCCTCTTCATAATTCGTCCATCTTGAAATGTGCACCTCTTCTAAACTCGGTAGCTCCTGTCTGAATTTTTTCCATCTTTTTGCGATATCTCTTGGTAGATCAGCATCCCATAAATACTGGCCTACCCATAACTCCTGTATCAACGGTTTGGCCGTTATGATGGCCGTTACTGGTGCCAGTAAGCCTAGCGGATCGAAAATCTGTGCGATTTCCGACAGGATTTTTTTCTGGGTTAGCTTGTCCTCTGGCTATTGCTTAACTTTGTATTGTATAAAATCGCTTGCTGGTAACCAATGAACTCCAAATGTTTTCTTTGTTGTGTCTTCTTTGTCCCCTATTTCGATGTTGATGCTCTTTTCATCTGGCAGGTTAATAATCAATTTTCTTAAATTGAATCCTCCGGTTTTCAACATCTTGGTGAGCTCACTTTGGACGATTCTTGCTTCTTCTTCAAATTTGGTTCCCGTTAGAAGATCATCGACGTAGAAGTCTCTCATGGCTATTTGAGACGCCCGCGCCCTTTGGAAGTTTTGTTTTCATCTTCTGCTAGTTGTTGTAGAGTCCGAATGGCCAGGTAAGGAACAGTGGTTGTGCGGTAACTCACCGTGGTTAATTGATATTCTTGGAGTGGTTTCGTTTTGGAAAATCTCCACACAAAATGCTGGTAGCGTTGATCATCTTCAGCTGTATGTCCTATACATGCCTATACATTTTTTCAATGTCTGCGGTTAATGCAAACTTGTACATCCTCCGTCGTAGAAGGATGTCCGCTAGATTTTGTATAGTCTTGACCCTGTGTGCATCATTTGTTTCAGGCTTTTTCCAGTTGATGAGGCATCAAAAACTACCCTTAGTTTTGTTGTTTCGCTGCTTCTTTTATGAGAGCTTGATGAAGAATGTAATATCATCCTCTTCCTGGACCACCATATTGATTTTTGTATTCGGACTCCAAGTTTTTATTAGTTTCGAATCGTTTATCCATTTGTAGCATCCTGGCTACTGCCATTCGCTTTGATTCTCCTAGTTGATTTGGGTTTTCTTTGAACGGTATATTCACCATATTTATTCCATTTTGTGTGTGACATTGCGTTGCTTTGCATTGTCGTTCACACTCTTGTTGCTCCTGTGAGACGGGTTTATCCATCAGCACTTCTTCAATCTTCTAAAACTTTTTGAGTTGGTGATCCTCTTAGATGTTAGACACCATACTGATCACTCTCATGTTGGGGTTTTTGGTTTTTGCTGGAGAATTTATGTTTTATCTTCACTTCAACGTTCTCTCTGGATTTCCCAGCTTCGCTTCTTCCTAGCCCTACAATATCTGCTTGGATTCTTACTGTTGGTAATGCCAACAACTGAACTGATGCTTTCGTTATGAAAGATGCCCGTGACCCTAGATCGACCAATGCCCTTAACATTTCATAGTATCCTCCGGCTGTTTTCACTTTTATGAATACCGTGGCTAAGATGAAATCCTTCTGATTGAGTTGCTTGGTGTTTCTGCTGACAAGGCTGCTTACTTCCTCTGAATCTATTTGTTCGCTGGTGGTGAAAACTGGGGATTTGGAATTTACTTCCTGTTGTGGTTTAGATCCTGTTTGCTGTGGATTTTTTACCGGTGTTTTATTCCATTCCTTATGCAGCAGGGTGTTGTGCCATTTGTCACATGCATGGTATTTACTTGTACTGTAGCACCCTCGTTTTCGTTATGAGCTGAGAATTTGATATACAACCGATGGTGCCGGATTGCTTGATACCAATCGCCACTGTTCATTGACAGGAATTTTGGACACTGTGTAACCTTGTGGTTGTTGTTGCAAATTCGACATCTGGCGATGCTTGCTTCTTACCGGCCATAATTTTCTTGGTGATTTCAATGGTTTTGATGCCCTGGCGACTTCCGCTTTCCTTTTTGATTCCTGAATAGCTTCCAGTGATTGGATTTTTTTTCCAAAAACTTTAACATTTCTTCCAGGTCCTGAATCTCTCGAAAGTTGGCCAACGACTGTCTATGTAGCCTCTTTGTTTTCTTATCCAGCTTCTTGACCAACAAATGTGCGATTATGGGCTTCCAAGTTTGCGTATTTACGCACATATTATTGGATATGGCGCAAATTACAATTTACGAAACTTGTTCAATAAAAAAAATGATTTATTCAAGTTACGGATTATACGTATGCAGTTTACAATGCGACTACTAAATGATAACTGATATAAGAACTAGCTGAATACAGCGAGCACAATATTTCTTATCACTAAAGATTGTACGTAGCTCGGGGCTGGGAATTACTTAGTAAGCACATACCTAACATATCACTTAATATAATCCTAGTAAACTTTCCATTGTTGTATCATGCAGCTGTGTTAGACTGGCTGCTGATTCGTAGTTTAAATTGGGCAGCTCTAATATCTTGTCCAAAAACTTCGAGAATTTTTTTTTATTATTGTACTTGTTTGCTAATAGCTACCATGCGGTTTCGTAATTAGCATCAGATGCGTCCAGATGTTTGATTAATTTACTTGCCTCGTCTCTGAGGTACCTACCTTTTGAGGTATTGCATTTTCTCCGCTTTTCCTATTGTGGAATTATTGTGGATGAGTCGCCCAAAAATGTCGTGAAAGGTTGTTCAGTTTTCGTAACTTCCGTCAAAGATTGGCATGGTAAGATTTGGTAGTGGGATAAATGACTTCTCACGTGGTCGAGGCTGTTCGGTTCTCTTGATGCTACTTATTTTATGGAATATTTGAGTCATTATCTGGTTGTAGTGCTCTCGAATTTAGTTGTAAACTTTGTCAATGAAGTAGTCCTTGGTAAATTCTTTTTCATATCCGAGGATTTCTTCATGAAGGTTTAGGATGTTTCCCCACTGCTCGCATATTTTGTTGACTTTATGCTTGTAGAACATTTTCGCTTGGGCTTGTTCCAATGCTGACAATGCCTCGTCCAGCACCTCGCTAAATAATCGCATTTTAATGCCTTGTTTTTTTAAGTTTTCCTTTTTGTTCGACGGAGTTATCTCGGTTTCTAGGCCGCTGTTCTCCTCGCCGACTGAATTTAATTTTTCTTGCCAGTCGTGTATATAATTTGCTGTCACTCAGCCCAGTCGTGACGGGGGGGTTGGAAAATGGCTAAAAGTTGAGAATTTCTTGGTCAAAATACGCAAGTAGGGAAAACAATTGCCTGTAATGAATAAAATGTCCGGAAAAAACAAAAGACGAAGGACAACTAAAGGCGATTTGAATTTCTCAACTTGTTAAACTCTAAACTAGAAAACAAGCTCATAAGCTTTGCATTTTCATCAACACGGCTGCTTATGGAGTTGCATCAAATGAGAGGTCGTTTAATCAGCTAAAGCTGGTCAAGTCGATACTCAGAACGACAATGTCAGATGAAAGACTAGATAGTTTAATGCTGTTGAGGGGCGAAAAAGAAATTTGTGAAGTTGTCAACACAAAAAGCCTTATTCAACAATGGGCAAGTTTGAAGAAAATACGTATTAGTTTTAAATAAATGGACATTTAAGAGTATATTTGTTATTATTGTAATTAAATAAATGATTCAACCATACTTAATTCTTTCATTTTATCCTTTTGCTTTATGTACAAAGAAACATATCAACATTATGTATTATACATAATACGCACACATATGTATTATTACTAGGAATTCATGCCAAACGGCTCATATATCTTAAACAAAAATGTATAAAATACTTTAAAATTATTTTACTTATGTTCCACACCTTAATTATTTATTCACTAATCATTAAAAAAAGCAACAAGCCTATGACCTGATTAATATTTACGGACTTTATTAATGTGAATAGGCATAGCCTAAGAAAGCAATGAAAATTACGAAATATAAGCAGAATAAGGAATTTTTCCATTGACATAGGCAGTACTCATTATGTTAACAATAGTTGAGTTTGTCATTGTTAGTTGTAGTTTTTTATGAGGATATTTTTATTACTAACAATAATTACAGCACAGGGTTGTGCGTAATATAAGTATTAAAAAACGTTATTTTAAATGTGTGTGGATAATATTTCCAAGTTGGGTATAAATAAACTTTAAATTTGGGAAATTTGTAGCCCCCCCCCCCAAATATATCTCGTGACGGACCTGCTGTCACTTGATATCTTTCCTTTACCTGGTTGTAGAAATCCTCTTTTCTGGAAGTCGCTTCTGTAGTTCGGTGTCACTGCTTTCGGATGCCCTCCAGTATTCTTTTAATTCAGCTTTTCGCTTGGCTAGGTACAGCTGATTTTTCCCATGTTCGGAATCCTTTTTCATATTTGTAAGAAACTGGCTAATTTTGTCTGTCAGCTGCTTTGGTTTCTTCAGTATGGCCTCCGTGTCGTCGCAGCTTCTTTACTGGCGTTTGAACTAAACTGATCTAGTTAAGTAGTATTTACCACTTTTCCGAATTCCAATTTCAAATTTCTTAGCGGACTTATGTCGCTGAAGATTCTTCTCGATAGGTGTCGGAATCGTAGATTTTTAGCGCAACGTATGCCGCTAAAAATTCTTCTCGTCCGTTGGCGGGAACTTCTGGTATTGGATTCACTCCAAAAATTCGAAATTGAGTTTTCAACATCTTCACGTTTTAGAGTCCCCTGAACCCAAAAAACATGTTTTTGTTTATTGGTCTGTCTGTGTGTCTTGTGTGTGTTTTTACGGTCTAAAACGACTTTTACGACACCGCGTCAGCTCATACAAAGTCAAGAAAAAGCTAGACGGCCAGAGCGGACGATATTACTGCGTGAAACATGATAGCGGAACACAGACTATAATTATTGACGTTAGTTATCTCACAAAATGCAAGGGATGAGTATTAAATGCACGTGCAACGACAACGGCTAACATCTACAATACATGCTACCTTTGTTATTGCAGTATCACCAGGCTCTTAACTTGGTGACAGGACTTCACCTCATAGCTCGGAATGTCGCAAGACTGCAGCTGCACTCGTTGACGACGCATACTTCGGGATACCTTCACAGGACGTGATGCGACGGAACTCGCATGGGAAAGAAACAGGGGCACCTTTTGCACGTTCTCGTTGGATATGATCCCACCTATGAACTAGTGGTAACTTGCCTACGTGGCACACGAGACTACGAGGGCGTTGATCACCAAAGCGGAGCATCATCAAAAACCGCACAACTGCACGCCTCAACGGCTCGAAAAGCTCTCTCAGGACCTGCTCGCAGTAACAGCCAGCAACTAACTCAAAACACAGACTCAAGCCGTATTACGTTACCCTGCCGATAGGCAAAAAGCTAGCGGGATGCCGGCAACGCAGACAGAAAGACTGCGATGGAGCGAAAAACTTCCAAAAACCACTCTCTTGCTCTCACAGGCTGGCGTTTTAAATTCAACCAAGAAGAGCTGAAAGCCAAGCTCGCCACAATTACAAGGCGAAAACAGCACACGTGTTCAGCCACAGCCCGGATCGAGGCCACAGCTGCGTGACGGGATAATGCCAAAGCCTGTACTAAAATTCGAAACACACTTAAATTTAGGCGAAAAAATATTAAAGAAAGCTATATACAAGCGGGGTCGCAATCTTGAAAATCGACAAACAACTCAGTCATTCGCAAACCTTAAAAATGTCCTGGCAGTGTGTCTGTGTGTGTGTGTGTGTGTGTGTGTGTGTGTGTGTGTGTGTGTGTGTGTGTGTGTGTCTGTCTGTCTGTGAACAGAATATCTCAAACACTAAAAGAGGTATGGCGTTGAAAGTTCATATATAAGTTTTGTGTACTATGTATATGCGACAGCAAGCTTTTGAAAACAATCGTATAACCGGTGTTTTTCAGTTTTTACGATTGTTTCAAAACGGCTCTAATGATTTTTCATAATTTTACATTTTTAATGTGTATTGATGTGAGATAGGTGATTTTCCAGTTGAATACTTCTAAAATGGGTCTTTTTTGTTTTTTTTTTCTATTTTTTTATTAACTCCTACTTTAAATAGAACACCCGGTATATTATTACATTTTTGAATTCAGCTTAAAATTTTAGAGAAAATTTGTCTCTTCAACTAAAGATCTATTTTGTACCGTTTTTGCAGAATTTGTAATTTTTGAAATTTTTTGACAAATGCTTAGAAATTAAAAATCAAATTTTTGGCTAATTATAAGATCACTGTAAAATGAAGTTGTGTGATTGCATTACACCAGATTTTCTTTTTCTTCCCGATCTGTTCATAGATACGTACAGTCGTGTTCAAAAATGTGTTGTACAGAGACAGTTGCAAGTTTATTGGTGGTTGTGGTATTACTCAACAAAGGTTCACACTATATCATCAACTATAGTACATTTTTTTTCTATAATAATTTTCAAGGTCAACTTTCTAGGGGATAAGTTGCATTCTTGCAGGGTCCCTAGTTTTAATAATGTTGGTACATAGATTTTTAGTTCTTTTCTTCCACTAAAAAAAATTATTGTTATTTTGACAGATATGTCATAATTTAATATCGCTTGCTTCATTTTTGCATTTAAAATATCTCTTGGTTTTCTTTATTTATCCGATTTTATTGATGATGCGATGATTCCATGTTAAAAAAAGAAATTTGTCAAGAGTTCAAATTAAGAAACTTTTACATTCAAAATTGACACATAACCATAATTTTGAAAAAGTTCTACCAACACGAGGTATAAAAATTTCCTAGCGTTTTAATCACATATCTACCAACATTGTAACACTTTGACAGTTATTATAGAAAAAAAACGTACTATAGGTAAACCTAGATGTGAGCTCTCAAAATATTTGTATAAACAACACTTTTTTGAGTTGTATGTACTTAATTTATATTCACAAAGCACAAATGCTGTACAACACTTTAATGAACACGACTGTACATACCAATCTTTTGTGAGCCCTCCACAGATTATTGTATGAAAATGGCAGTTGATCCAGCTCGCCCAAAGTTGGTATCCTGCCCGGTTGCCAAAATTACCGTGTCCTGATTGGTGCACCAGTGTCTATATCCTCCAATTCACTCCAGTTTCCGTGATCTGGGAGTTGTAGGCTCGAAGGGCCAATGCCCACGATGCTCCTTGGATTTTTGTAGTTCTGTTGATTATTTCTTGCACTCGTTCAGGGCGCACTTGGGAACAATTTGTATAGTTATTGGACCAGGTCATTTTACTGAAGGGGTTTACACTTGGTGAAGGAATGAAGAGTTGTAGGTTAAGATTGAGAAGACTGAAGGAATAGTTAGGTCTGGCTACTCCATTCACATAACATCCTCATCAATTTTTCAGCATTATGTTGCTGCCGCCATTTTCTAAACACATTATATTCTTTTTTATACCGCCCTTCCGACTTCACGGGAATAAGTTTGATCGTACCTTCTTTAGATTTTCGCAAAATTTCTTCCGAATGCTTATTCATTTTTAAATTATTGACGAATGTTTGAAAACAAAAAATGTGAGGAAACTAAGCGTCCCTAGCAACCCTCTAGCCATGCCAGCTAAAGGTTTTTTGTGTAAATTGGCGGAAGTTTGAATCAGATTCGGTTTATTATAGTTTTTGACATTTTAGTTTCAGTATGAAATAAAACTCGTTACGTCATTCGTCCGGTATCAGATATTACGTACTCATTGCGCACTAAATTAATTATTTGTACATAATATCTGTTTTACCGTACTTATAACGTAAATAACTATTACGCTATAATGGTGACACTGTAAATTACGACATATCTCTGATTCTGACATTTATTTGATTCAAAATAAAATTCCAATTCCTTGAAATTATCTTGTATTATTATTATTATTAACACGTTTTAAATGCTAATTTTTACTTCCTTTTACAATAAAGGCAGTATTGGATGCACCCCAAAAATTCTAAATTGAGTTTTTAACAGATCTTCACGTTGTAGAGTCCCCTAAACCCAAAAAACATGTTTTTGTTTATTGGTCTGTCTTCTGTTTGTGTGTCTGTCTGTCTGTCTGTCTGCCTGTAAACAGAATATCTCAAAAACGAAAAGAGGTATGGCGTTGAAAGTTCATATACCGGGTGAATGAGACCACCCGTATCAGTATTTTTTTTAAAGAACGGTGAGTCGTAGAGAGTTGGGATAAAAAAATTTATTATAAAAGTCATACTAAAGAATCGAATGGTGATATTATTATTTCTTGAAAAAGTCAGCATCACGAGTAGTTTTGTCAACAATGTCCAGAACTCCAAAATTTTAAATGGCACCATAAGTCGAAAAACGTATTGTTGAAAAGATCGTTAAAAAAGAAGAAAGTTTTGTAGGAAAAATTATTTTACTACTACCACCCCTTTTAAGTAATATTCGATTAAAGTTATTAAATTTGAAATTCGTTAACAAACAAAATTGAAAAGTCGGCTTTTAAAATCTAGTTACCGAATTAAACAATGTTACAAGTGTTCAAAATGTTATTGACATTAAAACGTGTGTGTAACATTGTTTAATTCGGTAACTAGATTTTAAAAGCCGACTTTTCAATTTTGTTTGGTAACAACGAATTTCAAATTTAATAACTTTAATAGAATGTTACTTAAAAGGGGTGGTAGTAGTAAAATAATTTTTCCTACAAAACTTTCTTCTTTTTTAACGATCTTTTCAACAATACGTTTTTCGACTTATGGTGCCATTTAAAATTTTGGAGTTCTGGACATTGTTCACAAAACTACTCGTGATGCTGACTTTTTCGAGAAATAATAATATCACCATTCGATTCTTTACGGAGCCGGACATTTGGGCGCGGCCGTTTGGGCGCGGCCGTTCGGGCGCGGCCGTTTGGCGCGAAGACACTTGGGCGCAGAGCCACTTGGGCGCGAGACATTTGGGCGCGAGGAAATTAATTAACGTATATTAGTATTAGCTAGCTTTACTATTCATAGGTCTGAAAATTTATTTTAAATAACGAAAATTACCTAAAGCACGTTCAAGGAGGTGGCGGGCGGCAAAAATTTAGTATAGAAATATTATCAAAAATTAGAATATTATTAAAGCAAGTTAAAAATTTTAACTTTCCCGTAAATACTAGCAAATCTTTTGCGGAGATTTATTACATTAAAATAATAAGTAACAAAGAATAAATGAATAGAGATTGGGTACAAACAGAGCTATTGATGAACCATCCAACCATTTGGAGATTCGTCGACAGCCTGAAAACTATTCAACGAAGGAGAGATGTTGCTTATGACCAGTTACTTGCGGGAAATGAACCCACTGAAAAAAAAAACAAAAATTTATCCAGGCTGATAGAAAATAAAAAATTTGGTTAAAGATTATAATAATCAATATAATCATGCAGACGGCGTAAACAATAGGGACATTCTAGAATTTTTAAGAGGCATTTCGTACAATTATGAAATAAATGCGTGGATGCTTTTTGTTTATATTTTAAAAAAATTGTATATATTTACTTCAAGAATAATATGTATTATAATGGTAAAAATGTCAAAAATAAATTTTGATTATTAAAATTAATCTTTTTATATGATTATTTATTATTATTCTTATTTCTGCTCTTATCTTCAGTTAGTCGGTTCATAACATAACGAACATAATTGATTACTTTAAAATTTAAGGTTTATTGTTAAGTATTATCATTATAAACAAAACTCGAAGTCGACTAGTTTCGGTCAAAACAGAACACATATTAGAAACATATTAAACATTAGAACCATCAATCGATTAAATATAGCACAGCATTATTCATTTACCAGCACAATAAATGAATGTTTATTTAAAATTATTTTCAACACCTATATATAATCTATTTCCATCTTTATTTCAATTCAGAATTATTATTTCATATCTAACATAGGTACTGCCTTTTTTATGTATTCAGAATTATTTCAAAACTAATCTAATATTCTACCTTCTTTATTTTTATTATCTAATATAGGTACATACTACCACCTTATTTAAAATTAATCTCATAACGGTTTCAATAAATAATTGGATTATTCTTTTAATATTGTTTGATTAATTACATTAACTTCTCAGGATAAATAATGATTTAATAAATGTTTGTTTATTTATGCCAAATTGAAATTATTCACACTTAATGTGTTCCTGAATCCCAATGTTGACCCTTTCTCGCGCCCAAGTGTCTCGAGCCCAAGTGTCTCGCGCCCAAGTGTCCCCGCGCCCAAACGGACGCGCCCAGACGGCCGCGCCCAAACGGCGGCGCCCAAATGTCCTAGACCGGATTCTTTAGTATGACTTTTATAATATTTTTTTTATCCCAACTCTCTACGACTCACCGTTCTTTAAAAAAAATACTGATACGGGTGGTCTCATTTACCCGGTATAAGTTTTGTGTACTATGTAGATGCGACAGCAAGCTTTTGTAGAAAATCGCATAACCGGAAGTAGGTGTTTGCTCTTGTGATTTTTCAGTTTTTTCGATTTTTTTAAAAACGGTGTAACGATTTTTTTTTCAAACTCCACATTTTTAATGTGTATTGATGTGAGATAGGTGATTTTCCAGTTGAATACTTCTAAAATGGGTTTCTTTTGTTTTTTTTCTATTTTTTTTATTAACTCCTATTTTAAATAGAACACCCGGTATATTATTACATGTTTAAATTCAGCTTAAAATTCTAGAGAAAATTTGTCTGTTCAACTAACGCTCTATTTTGTACCGTTTTTGCAGAATTTGTAATTTTTGAAAATGTTTGACAAATGCTTAAAAATGTAAAATCAAATTTTTGGCTAATTATAAGATCATTGTGAAATGAAGTTGTGTGCGTGTATCACACCAGATTTTTAAGATTGGAGTTTAGAAATGTCCAGAAAAACTAGAAATTGGGTATAGGTACACTAAAATAACACATGAACTGAAAAACTTGACACTGAACAAACACTTACCCTTAAAATTGCAATTTCCACAACATTTTTACGACAGCATTGCCAATAGTAATTATCGAGAATGCCATGTTTGTGTGCGTTTTTTAAAAATTTTTAAACAGAGAATAAGTAACTGAGCTCTGAATAAAACAAATAGGGTGTTAAGTTAGAAAATTAACAAACAAAAAACACGAACGTCAATGCTCAGAAACGTCAAACCGATGCTTGCGTGCAACCTTAGAACATTAAATTCGACAAATGTCACTGGTTGCGCGTTTTTTTAAATCATTTTTTGTATACTGGTCTGTAATTCATATTCTTTTTTTTTTTGGTATTTCGCCACTCTGCAAATTAAAATTATTAAATAACGTATTAAATAACGAACGTCAATGTCAAGCAATTCATTGGAGGTTCGTGGTTTTCAATCTCCGTGAAAAATCTAATAGGTTTTCTTGTTCCTTTTTAATTGTTAATCGTTGATAACGAGGGCAGATTGTCCCTCGAAACGTTCGTTATTTAATACGTTATGTAATAATTTTAATTTGCAGAGTGGCGAAATACCCAAAAAAGAATATGAATTATAGATTCACGCCACAAAGAAGTTTCAGAGATGATCATACTGGTCTGGTAGCAACTATCTACCAGCTTAGCAAGGAGTCCGGTGCCGGGGTCGTTACCTCAGTGGTAAGCATCCTGACTACTGATCTAAGGGTGGCGAGTTCGATTACCGGTCCCGGTGAGGTTTTCAAAAATAAAAAAATGCAGATGAAAACCTCTACAGAATGCCATCATTCGGAAGTGATGTAAAGCCGTGGGTCCCATGTTACTACGATGTGTAGCATGTAAAAGATCCTCTGCTAGGGCTGGAACTCCTTTTAGTCTCGGCAAAATTCTAAGTAGGACTTTGACCATATGACCAAAGCAGTCGGTGTTTAAGGTACCTGGTAATCTTCATGTCTATACCTTGTCCATTAACAAACAAACAAATAAACAAACAAGGAGTCCGGTAGGTACGTTTTTATGGCATAGGCCGGTTGCACATAGCAACCAACGCCTATGATTCGTGTTATACGTTGAGCAGTACTGAAGTATGTATATTGTTGCTGGCAATGTCAGTTGATGTTAATTTCGAGGTCAGCAAGTTGGGTTTTTCGTCAGTCTGACACAAACTGACGTGAAATGTAACCTCAAATTTTACATAGACAGCGTCACCAACAATACGTTTCAGTACTGCCAAACGCATAACAAGAATCGCATAATATTTAAAGCTAATAGGTTGGGGTAATTCTTTAATAAAATCAAAATGTTTTTGTTCTTTTTCAATATACAAAAAAATATACGACACACGGCCGATATTCACGTTTATGGTCTTGCTAGTTCACGTGTCTCGTCTTGGCGGGCTCGACCGCGATGTACTAGTTCGGCCATAAATGCTTAGCTATCAGCCTAATGTTGTAAATAGCTGTCCCTAGACATATTTATTATTTAAACAACCTGTATTACCATGTATTAGATTTATTTTAAATTTTTTATCACTTTTTGCAACACCATATATTATCTATTCACAAAACTCATGAACTGTCAATATCATTTTTTTAAAATATTTGCTGAGTGTACCTGAAAATTACAGGTTTTTTGGGAATGCACTTCGGATCTAGCGATTTCTAGTAATATTTAAAGTTAAGGTTATGTTACATGTGTCAAAAGTCAAAACTATTTTCTTCTGGTTTTTTCTTGTAATAATCAACTATAGCCTTTTTCTCCAACTACACGAATAAGACGCCATATTGTCGAATAATTTTGTATAAAAAGTAAGTCATTTCGGGATATCCACCAATTACCTTGGCAACTGTACACTTTTCGATTCATATTTGCACTAGTACACAAATGGACGCAAGATAGGGTTTTACATGGTAAATTTGAAATAAAAACAAACGCTTCGTCAATATTCGGCAATCGTCGTCGTTGTTGTTTATTTTTCCCCTATAGTGATTGTTTATTCGCGCCATAAATGTTCTACAATGTTGCCTACAATGTTTGATTCTAAATAATAAGTCATATTAACGAATTTATGAGTAGTTGAAGAAAAAATAGTATGTTTCATTCGCACAAAAATGCGTTTTCGGGATGCGTAAGACTCGTCGTACTCCGCTGCGCGTCGTCCGGCGATCTGTCTTACTTGTCCCGAAATCATGCATTTTTTGTACTAATGAAACAAATAACTACTTTCCCATTTTCAATAATAAAACCCTCTTTCGTTTCTGTTCCATTGCAATTGAAGTGTATGCACAAAAATGAAAGAATTTTGGAGATTTTTTTACAAGATAGTGTGACATAGTGAAGTTTTTAAATTTTAAACATTTCAGTGCTGCCAAGATCGGCGAGTAGAAGTTCCAAAACAGAAATTAAACAAGGTACCAACTTGACAGCGTTTTGACAGTTCACGAGTTTTGTGAATGGATATACCATATACAGTGCGTACCAAATGTACAGAACCGGCCTTGTTATTTCAAAACTATTCAAGCTAAATCGATAAAATTTAATATGCATGCTGTTTACAAAGCCTTCTATTATTTCCACAGTTTTGTTATTTTTTTAACTGACAAGGTCGCGAGCTGCATAGCCAACTTAATTTTTTTAAATAGGAAGGGGGGTCAAATCGCATACCGTTTGAAAGGTATTTTCAAGTAGAATTCAGCGACATGCTGTTTGCCATAGTTATCTCTAAAGATAACTTCGCTATTGTAAATTAAAGATTGGGAGTAGGTATTAACTGGATAACTGAAGATTTAGTGAGCGCTTGGGGTCGAGAGACTGGGGTAAAGTAGCCAACCGGCTATAAACGCTGTGCGGTGAAAAGAAACCTCAGCTCAGGGGAAAGCCGTGTCTTGCACTCCCAACACGGCCGTACCAAGACCGCTGGGTGATATGTGATCTTAGATTGCATCCTTCTCGTGGTGGCCCTGTTTAAACTAAATCCAGCGGATCTAGACTGGGGCAGTCGATAAACACCCCCCCAAGCCAAGGTGGAAGCGATCGTGCTGAGGGCTGAATGGCAAATGGGTTAATGTTGCCTCGAACGATGCCCCTAGGATACCAGGCGACCTCCTATTGTATTTAGCCTTACCCCCGCAACGGGCTCTGCGGGGGTGGACCTTTATTTCCCGTCTACTCGTGGGAACATCATGGAAAAAGATGAACTCTCTCTCTCTCCCTCCCCTCCCCCCATCCCTGAGCAGAGTGCTTCTACTGAGGCCTCTGCTAACCCCCTCCCCTCAAATAATACGGAGAGCCCCATTCCCGGGGCCTCCACTACTAAGCCGGAAGGTGCTCCCGAAGGGGCCCTCGAGGAAATAAAAATCGAACAACTCAGCCTCCAGGGACCGACAAAACGGAACCTGAGTGGGGCTGAAAAGAAAAGACGAAGGAAGGCTAAGGCGGCGGCTACAGGCTCCGAGGGGACTGGGCTGACACCTATGCCTTCCACATCCGGTGCCGCGGGCAGCAAAGCGGGGGGCATTAAGCGTGGCCATTCGGATGGCAGCACCCCGCCTAGCGCGCAGCGGATGGCAAAAAAGAGTCGGGCGGCTACGTTGAGGCCGTCCACTTACAGCCAAGCGGCCAATAGCGCCATGAGGGTTGCCATCTCGGAGTTTAGGTACCCCGAGGTGAAGCTGTCTGGCGCACAAGCGACCCTGGTCCAGCAGGGGCTGGACTCGATTGTGGATGATCTCCCCCTGGGGGACTCCCAACCGATGTTCTTGCCCCGGTTTGACGAGTTTCGCTGGGCCGAGCTAGGCGTTATTTACATAACATGTGCCGACGAGCCGTCTAAGTTATGGCTCAAGGAGAACGTGGCGAAAATCCAACCTTGGAAAGACGCCAAATTAAAGGTTTTGGAAGGGGAAACCCTTCCGAAGCTGAGAAAGCTTATCGCCTGGGTGCCCGGCGCGCCGGACCCCACCGATAAGATTTTGCAGCGGCTCCAGCTTTATAGCCCGGGCCTCCAGACTAAGTTGTGGAGAGTCCGAGACCGTCACGAGGAGCCCCATTCGGTGCGCCTCGTGCTCGGAGTCGATGAGGCCTCCGCAAGGATTCTGGAAGGCCAGGGCTATAAGGCCTACGCCGGTACGAAGAGGGTGTCTTTCACGGACCCCAAAACCAATCGCGGGACCGAAGGACCTTCCGAGGAACCACAGGGACCGCCAGAGGTAGCCTCCATGGAGGTAAGTGCCGAGGAGGAAGGCGGACACTAACTTCTCTAGTTAGATGGCTGACCTTCAAATCCTCCAGATTAACTTGCAACATAGCACCCCTGCGACTAGTTTAATTAGTCGTCAGATGGCTATGGGGCACACAGATGTCATCCTAATACAGGAACCCTGGGTTCACCAGGGCAATGTAAAAGGATTAGATGGTGCTGGGACAAATTATTATTGTTCCAACACTAGCCCAAGAGCTTGTATCTGCGCTGCCAAGCAACTGAACGCTCAATTAATACCAGAATTTTGTTTCAGAGATCTGGTAGCCATAAGGACGAGTCTCGTGAAGGACGGTGGGAGGACAAACCTTGTTGTTTGTTCGGCCTACCTCCCTTATGACTCTCCCGACCCACCACCGACTCAGGAACTAATGAACCTGGTCAATTATTGCAAGGAAAAGCGTTCCCCCTTGCTAATCGGATGTGACTCGAATGCCCACCACACGGTGTGGGGAAGTTCAGACGTCAATGCCAGAGGAAGGGATCTCCTGGAGTATCTGTCAACTACAGACCTTGAGATTCTCAATAGGGGAAGTTCCCCCACTTTTGTTACTCCCAGGCGACAGGAAGTAATTGATTTGACCTTGGGATCCACGCAGGTAACCCAATGGACAAAAAACTGGCGAGTTGTACCGGCACCATCCCTTTCGGACCACCGGTACATCCGATTCAGCCTGGAGCTGCAACACAGCGAAGGTGCAGCGTATAGGAATCCCAAGTCTACCGACTGGGCTGCCTTTAAGGTGGACCTCTCGAATGGACTACAGGGAATTTCCTATAGCACTCGCACCACAAAGGAGGTAGAAGAGCACCTCAGTATTATCAATACTGCGGTCAAGGCTTCTTTTGAAAGGAGCTGCCCGCTACGACGCGCAAAAAGGGCAAGGAAAGTACCATGGTGGAACTCCGAGCTCCAAATGCAACGTAAAGAGACACGCAGGCTCCTAAATAGGGCAATGCGTACAAAGTTCGTATGCGATTGGGACTGTTTTAAACAGGCCCAACGCCATTACAAAGATTCTATTCGTAGATCTAAACGAGAGTCCTGGAAGGCCTTCTGTCTCGACATTGAAGGACTACCAGAAGCAGCTAGACTGCATAAGACGCTCTCAAAAAATCCAAGAGCCAAGCTGGAGTGCCTAAGGCTCCCTTCAGGTGACCATACGGCCACTGATGAGGAGACCCTAAGGCATCTCCTGGAGGTGCACTTCCCAGGCTCTGTGGCTGAAACTGGTGATGTCCCACTAGTAAGGGCTCCCCGCATTGGCATTAGCCCAATGGACTGGGAGATAGCCTCGAAAGTGGTAACACACGAAAAGATCAGGTGGGCGATAAGCACATTTGATCCGTACAAAAGTCCAGGGCCAGATGGCATTTTTCCGGCACTTCTACAGGAAGGGCTGGATTTGCTCATCAGGCCACTCTACAACATATTCAGGACCTGCCTTGCTTTCGGGTATACACCAGTAGCGTGGAGATCCGTTAAGGTGGTCTTTATACCAAAGGCAGGTCGAACCTCGTTTGACCTGGCCAAATCATTCAGACCTATCAGCTTAACCTCATTTCTACTTAAAACGGTGGAAAGAATGGTGGATAGGTACATAAGAGACGGCGCATTAAGGATAATGCCGCTGCATCCAAACCAACATGCTTACCAAATGGGCAAGTCAGTGGAATCGGCCCTTCATACTATCGTTTTTAGGATAGAGAAGGCGCTGGAACACAAAGAACTGGCCCTAGGTACTTTTTTGGATATAGAGGGCGCGTTTGACAACACTGCCTTTGAGTCCATATGCACTGCGGCAACGAACCATGGAATAGAGCCCACCATTGTTCGGTGGATGAAATCCATGCTAGAAAACCGCAGGGTAACCGCCACTCTAAACGAGGATACCGCAAAGGTGACCGTCAGGCGTGGGTGCCCGCAGGGGGGAGTACTCTCGCCCTTGATGTGGTCCCTCGTCATAGATGGGCTCCTGCGTGACCTCAACGGAGCCGGCATATACACGCAAGGCTATGCAGATGATCTTGCTATACTCGTAAGAGGAAAATTTCCACATGCCATCTGTGGGGTTACTCAAATTGCCCTCAGAATCGTGGAAAGATGGTGCATAGGGCACGGATTGTCGGTAAACCCCGACAAAACCGAACTTGTCCTATTCACAAGGAAAAGGAAGATATAGGGCTTTGTTGACCCAGTACTCTTCGGTACCCCTCTGAGGGCCGCCGGAAAAGTTAAGTATCTGGGAGTAATCCTGGACGCCAAACTGACCTGGAAGGAGCACTCGGAACGACAAATACAAAGGGCAACTGCCTCCTTTTGGATGTGTAGACGCACCTTTGGAAGCACGTGGGGTCTTAAACCGAATGTCATCATGTGGATGTACACCGCGGTGATAAGACCCCTCATCACATACGCTGCACTTGTATGGTGGCCGCGGGCCACCTTAGCTAGCGCAAAGAAACGCTTCGGCCAACTCCAACGGCTAGCTTGTCTAGGAGTGACGGGAGCAATGCGAACAGCACCCACAACGGCCCTGGAAGCCCTTCTCGGACTCGTGCCCCTTCATCTAATGATTGAGGCTGAGGCTAGAAGGGCGGCTTACAGGCTTAAGTGTGGGGGCCAGTGGACAAAGGTAGGAGGGACGCTGGGGCATTCGAGGGTCCTGTCATTTATGGCAGGGGCTCACGATACCCTCAGCATGAGGAGTGATCGTATGGTCCCCTCCTTTTCCTTCAATAGGCCATATAAAACAGTGATCCCTTCTAGAGAGGACTGGATTGCCCGTGGCCATAACCTCCTTACTCCTAAGGGACTTATCTGGTTCACAGACGGCTCTAGGACGGAGGCTGGCGCAGGGACGGGCGTCTATGGCGAATCACCTAGAGTGAAGCGTGCGTTCTCACTGGGCAGGTACGCCACCGTATTTCAGGCCGAGGTGTTTGCCATCCTGGCCTGTGTTTATGAAAACCTAGACAGAGGTTTTACTAACAAGCATATCTACATCTGCTCGGATAGCCAGGCCGCTCTCTTAGCCCTGAATTCCTTCAGGGTGTCTTCGGAACTAGTGTCTGAATGTCGAGCGGCGCTAACGAGACTCTGCGTGCAGAACTCTGTAAAGTTGCTGTGGGTACCAGGTCATAGCAACATTGACGGTAACGAAGAGGCGGATCAGTTGGTTAGGCAGGGCTCCAGTGGTGACCCGCCTGGACCCGAGCCAATTCTTGGGATACCATATTGCAACGTAAAGCTAGAAATGAAGAAATGGGTCTGGACCCGGTTTCTTCGTGAATGGTCTTTACAGCAGGGACTAAGGCAAGCTAAACTCTTTATTGGGGAGTTATCGCTGTCGACGTCCGAAGAGCTTCTAAAACTCAGTAAGAAGCAAATTAGGATCGTAACAGGACTCCTAACAGGGCACTGTCACCTCAACAAACACCTGCACAGAATCGGTATCACAAATGATCCGATCTGCAGGCTATGCGGGGAAGAGGAAGAATCTTCCCAGCACATATTATGCCAGTGTGTCAGACTGATGACCCTGCGACACAAACACTTCGGCGCAGCGTTTTTACAACCGGAGGATATAAGGCTCATCCCTATAGGCCAAGTGCTAGCCTTTGCGGTTGGTACCGGCCTGTTCAAAGACGAGATATAAAAAGCGGTACGCACAATGGGCCTCAGGCCTGAGTGCCGCGGGGTCAACTCCCGCACCGCAAAAGAAGAAGAAGAAGAGCGCTGAAAACAATGGTTAGTTTATGTTGTTTAATGAACGTCAAAAGCTTAAAATCTGTGCCCGAAGTGCTAAATTATGGAGCATCTTACAGAAAAAGAACGTATAGAAATCTTGATGATGATAGGATACTGTGATAGAAGACGCAGTCATGCAGAAGTACGTGATTTGTTTATAAATGTGCTTATAAATGATTCTTGTACTATAAACCGTTCAATAGTTATTTGCCAGATAGGAGGCCATGTTAGGGTGATGAATTTCACCCTGTAAATATGCTGTCAGTCATTAACAAACGTTAGGTTATGCTCATTTTATATAAAATGATAATTTTATGTTAATGTACAAAACGTGGTTGCCAGATTTGGTTTTGGATTTTGTGCCACTTTTAGTATTGGTTAAGATAAATTTCATGAAAGACAAATTGCTGATTCTGAATATGTTTCATACTTTGTTAAGTAGGCATAATGGTATAATGAAAGTCGTTTTTTTATTGTAATTATAAATTGTATACAAAAATATTTAAATATTACAATTTATGTATTTTTTCAGTATAAATAAAGCTTTTACAAGCCACTTTAGGCCCATTGCATAACAATGTGTCTCCATTGTCCCTTATTGATGATTTTATTTCTCCAGTCTTCTATTCCTTTCCTTGATATGTCTTCCATTACTGCCTCCTTCCACCTATTCGTTGGTCGCTTCTTCTTCTAGTTTCTTGCGCTCTGCCTTCCAATACTATCTTAGTAGCTCTTCCATCTGGCATTCTCCATATATGCCCAAACCATCTTAACCTTCGAGCTTTAATGAAGTCTACTATATTTGGCTCTCCATACTTCTTTTGTACCTCTTCGTTTGTAAGTCTTCTCCAACCATCATCCGTCCGAGTCCCTCCAAATATTTTTCTCCGCATTTTTCTCTCCCACCTACTTATCGTATCTTGGTCTGCCACATTCATCGTCCATGTTTCACATGCGTACGGCGATGTCCATACATACCGGGAGATCGAGAAAGGTTGTCCGAAAAAAACTACTTTCTACAGCGAGTATATCAATATTTACATCCTCCAACTGTCATCATAGACATCTGCTGTCATGTATGAAATGAATTTAGCAATTTATGGTAGATTCAAAATAGGAAAACCATTATGACAATAAGAAGTTATTTGCAATCAGTTTTAATTAAGGTTAATAATTAGAATATTAAATTTTACAAAATTAAATTATACTCTAATCAGTAATTATTACAGTTCATGTTCGAAATGAGCTCCATTATTGTTGATACAGCACTGAACTCTTCTTTTCATGCTGTTAAAAACATTTTGTAGCTGTTGCACAGTTATATTTGCAGTAGCGGCAGTAATCGCATCCTTCAGTTGCTCAAGTGTGTGCATGGGGGTCTGATAGATCGTGTTCT
>CALNHX010010355.1:0-41000 GCA_940337035.1 Agriotes lineatus | reverse complement strand
AATGTCGATACGTTAAAGTTAACACAGCCGAAATTATCTTTTGTGGAAGTTTCTAATTAACTTAATTCGGTGTTTGCTTTACAAACTTTGACAGGTTTCTTGCTTTCATTTTTAAGAATCTATAACCAACTTCTATGCAAATTAAGCGAATCGTAAGAATCACATCCATATTTGATAAATAAACTACAGGAGGTTTCTTTAATCTTACATGTAGTTGAAAACAATTCTCTAGATACATTTTTTATGTTATGCCATGCAATCTATGGTAATGTAAGGCATTTGCTGCAATTTAAAAATTTTCAATCTGATACTTTTTATTAACAAAAAATACTAACGCTTACATTTTATTACAATATTACAGTTTAAGATTTTGCTTCTTCTCTTCTTCTCCAATCATCTTTTACCGTATTACGGTGTAGATATTTCACTTAATTGTCACTCTAACTACTGTTTATATCACTTGCACTATGTATTCTTCACTATTACTTATTCTGTTCTTGCTTTTTCTCCTACACAAAATTTCTTTCTATCGTCCGCTAATTCATTCGCTTCTTTCGAGTTTAATCCTCTATCTTTTAGTAGTTCTTCCATTCTTTTATTCCATGTTGCAATTGGTCGTCTCCTTCCCTCTGGTTTGGTTTCCCATATTTTCTTTAATTTGTTCTCGCTGTTTATTCTGAACAAATGCCCTAGCCATCGTTATTGGTTTGCTTCAATTTTCTCTTCCAGTGGTGAGACTTTTAGTCTTTTCCTGATTTTTGTGTTTCTTATTATTTCTCTTCGTTATTTTCTCACTTTTTCTCACAAATTTCATTTCATTTCTTGTTCATGTTTTCCTTGACTACTCGCTGTTGTTCCTAGGTATTTGAAGGCTTCCATTTGTTTCAGTTTCTCATTATTTGTAGTAATGTGCATGTTGCTCGGTTTTCTTACTACCATCATTGTTACTGTTTTCTCTGTATTTATTTCCACATTTATTTTCATAAATGCGTTTGCAATAAACTTTATGAATATAAGGAAAAATTTCTTTAATGAAAATTGTAAAGAACCCCGTTTTTATAGTTTTTATGCTGTTTCAAATCATCGTGTTTTACAATTAAATCTTGTAAGTAAATTATTTAGGAGGCTTTCAAACTTGACACATTTTTGTTATTATAAATAAACACACAGTTATGTGCTGCTTGAAAATAACTATAACAACATCTTAAAATAATTTATTATAAGCAGCTAAAAGGGTTATGTCATATTCTGTTCAAAATTTGGTATTTGCTAACAATATGAAAATGGGAAAGCGGGAAGTGCAACAGAGGTAATGAGTCACCTCTGTCGTACTTCCTGCCCGGTATCAATGGTCCTCAACACCGAAAGGTAAAAGACGCTAAATATATGAATGAATGAATGTAACTAGCAGGGCTGTACGTTTTTGAAAAAAATAAACTGTGATCAAATATACGTGAGCGTTTTTTCTGTCGTATAAGTGCAAAATTAAATGTAAATCGATTTGATTTACTTTCATTTTACTTACATATGCATCTTTGTGCTCTTTTATTCTTTAAGAAAAAAAATCTTTTGCTGAGAAGAGTATAAGAAGTAGGTGGTGCAAATTTCATATGATTTTTTTTACTATTTAGTATCCCCTACTCATGAAATGAATCTGCTCTTATAGTTGGCAACCTTCAATCTACTCTGATCATATTATCGCATAATTGATGATTAATTAAGGAGAACTACTTTATCAATCAGCAATCTAAACCATTTATAAAAATCTTTTATCAGACATTTAGTTCAAGAAGAAATTTTAAGCAAATAATTTAAGCATTTCTGCTTCATTGAAAAGCAAGTAAGTAAAGGACGCAAAATGTTAGTAATTAACAAAAATACATATATTATTTTGGAAGCGTTTAGTGACGGCTCATTAATTCTAAAATATACATCAGTGGTAGCTCGTCAGCATATAAAGATTGGCAGATTTTCTTTTTCAGTGAAGAGTAAAATTATCCAAACTAAATCTAGCTACGTTATTTCGAGTTGTTTGTTTAAACTGATCTTTCTACACCACTGATTTTCAACAATTCTTCTTCTAATATCACCCTTCATAGACGTAATAACACCCATAGACTCTATCGACATTTAATTAGATTGAAAATAAAATGTTCACCTTCAAAGTCTCATATATAAAAGAGCACAAATTAATCTATTACACTACAACAAGATGAAACGTTTAATTGTACTTGCACTAACACTGGTGGTGGCCCATGGGGTGAGTTATCCCTGTGTGATTCCGAATTATTGCATAAACATAATTTGATTCCAATTACTTCCAGCTTACTCCTGATCAAGTCGATGCCATGAAAAAGCAAATAATGGAACTAGCAGGCCAATGCCAAGGAGAAACGGGAGCGACAACCGGTAAGTATTAGGTATATATTTTAAATATTCCTAATATTGTCTAATCTATAGCCGACCTTGCCGAACTTATACAAGATAAAACAGCTACAGCAAAAATAACAAAGTGCTTCCTCTTTTGCATGCATAAAAAAATTAAGTTCGTGAGTATTAAATGCAACTGTTAATGTGTTAGTGTTAAAATGTGTTTTATTTCAGCAAGACGATTCTGGTAAGTTGAACTTGCCGGGAATTGAAGCTTGGATTAACGACCTAAACGGCATGGATCCCAATTTTGGTTCGCAAATGAAACAAGTTGCTGATACTTGCATCCCTAATAGTAAGTACATAATATGTATGTTTTGCGTGTATGTATATGCATGTAGTGTATAATTAAAACGTTTTATTAGTATAAATAGTATAAATACTATATAGGGCCCGGCAACGATACGAGGGTAGGAGATATTTCTAAAGTTAGAGTTCTAGGAAAATTGGTTATGTAAAAGTTGTAGGTGCGAAGGCAGAATACTAATATTTTTGAGTGTACAAGAAGGTTAAAAAAGTGTTATTAAACGGATTACCATATACCTAGGTAGCTTGAAGGTTATGTGTTGAAATACTAGTCACTCCAATATCAAGTTCTATGGGTTTTTGATGTTTTTGATATCTTACTTCATACCCCTAAATTTAACTGTTTTTATATATGCGAGTTTGAACATACAAATAATTTAAGTAAATTAATTCCTACACCAAATGAAATCCCATCTTAAGAAAACAAGATGAATAAACCAAAACACTATACGTAATTACGTTAAATATTCAAATATTGTTTTTCACTGGTTTTCTGTTGTGTTGCTCTGGGAGTTTCAAGTTTTTAAATTCGTATTTGACTGCGTTTGTTTGTTATATATTTAAATAAAGCATATTAAATTGTTCTTTTATGTTCAAACTAGCATATCGGAAAACAGTTGAATTTAAGGGTATAAAGTAAGATATCACAAAAAAGCTAATTAAATAGAATTTTTCAAAATGCAAAATTTTCAGGACGTTTTATTTAAAAGAAACGTAATTATTAAATTATCAAATGGTGAACAACCTGTACAGCATTAATACTATGAAAATCATAATTTTTTGGTAACATTTTCTTTAATAATTGCCGCCGTTAACCGCCGGAAGTTCAGAATATTTTCGCATAAAATCGTTAATATTTCCAAAATTGTTAACATTACAATTATATAAAAGAAGTTATATAGAACTTCATACTAAAATTATTAGCCTTTCAATGCAAAACTTTTAACCCACGTAAATATAGAGCAAGTTTAATTCGCCACATTTTTTGAGTAATCCTGTATAGTCAAACATATTTTAATAATGCACACCACCTCCATACCTAAAACTTTTGCATAGTGACTTTTATATAACTCTCATAGTTTTCGAAATATCTTCCACCCTCGCCTCGCAGCCATATCTACATTCGAACACTATTGACGACGTGAAATATTAGGTCAAATTGAAACGTTTTGTATAATTTGTAAAAACCAAATATTATCCATGCAGTTAGAAGAATGAACACACGAACGTCAAAGCTTCGCTGTATTTAATTATTTTTGAGGACAAACTTTGTTTTCAAGGAAATGCGAAATATGCTTGAATTGCCAACCATTATTAAAAAGGAGTTTTTTTTAGTTAATGACAGTGGAGATCCGTGTGACACCGCCGGAATCACTTACGACTGTTACACCAAGGAATCGGCTAGGGTAAATGCAACAACATACAGCTGTAAATAAACATACCATATAATTACTTTTTTCAGTTGGGCGTTCAAATGATCGTATAACCAATCGTTGGATAGAAATTGAAATATTAATATAAAGTATTGTTCTTAGTAATAAATGAATTTACTGGCAATTATTGTTTTTTTTTCTTTTGCAATGAATAATTACAAAAATACACATGTGCTATATATTTCCATCACACGTTTTGAAACCATACTACTTTAACTAAAAACTATCAAGAATTAGTAATTAATTAAGTAATCAGTTTAGTTAGTTCAGATTTTTTCTGAACATCGTAACGTCAATCGGTATCCCATTCATTTGTCACCTTCTAGAAAGGAAAATCTCGATGCCAGAGATGCTGACGGTACGACAATCGAACGAGTTGCCATTCTCTCCTGCTAAATAACATTAATCCCATCTAAAACAGTTGCAAATATTACTTCACAACATGACATCATCAGAAAAAGTTAGATTTCCGTGATGTGCTTTGCAGTTTAGTAATTCAATTCAAACATTCAGGGGTTGGTCTAGCAGAAATATTTATTTTTGAAATTTTGTACTCAACGGTTGAATTAAAATTTTTGAAATGGAGTATGTCTGTATAGTAAGAGATAGATACTTGATTAAATTGTGTGAACTGTGTAGCATCCTAAATACTACTTTAATCCACACTCAAATCTTAGATTTTTGTTTCTCCTTCGCTATAGACTGAGGAAACTGAAATTTGCAATCCGGTTATTTTATTATCACCAACCGTACAAAGGCGTTTTGATATTATTTAACTTTCGTAGGTTACTTTTATATTTATATTGCTAATAAATTAAAAACTGGTTTAACATCGAAGGTCGTGGAAAAGCGTAATGAGAGCAGTAAGAAAACAATTGAAAACTTGGATCATTTTTATAGTAATTACCTCATTTAGTTAAGATAGTTGTATGGTTTCGTAAATTACAGCTATAGATATTAGCTTTTATTTACTGAAAAAATACACTTAATAAACATGTAAATCTTACATTATAATCGAGTTCAATGTAGATTAAAACGGACGACGAAAAAATATGCAACAAGTATAGAATAGATACAACTAATGCATATGATATAAACTTCCTCAACAATAATATCTCAAGTGCATTCAAATATACGATTAAATTTTGATGATTTCTGTCAGAATGTTTTCTAAGAAATTTCTTCAAGTAAATTTCTTCAGAGCAAAACATTCTGACAGAAAATCGTCAAAATGTATTCAGGATAATTTACATGCATGCGGGCTATTAGACATGATTATTTCCTAAATGAATAAATAACATTTAGTCGGTGAAGTACTTTTGATAATGATTTCGAAATTATTTAGAAGCGATTAATTTCTGACACATTTTTAACTGCAGTTAATTTTTGACATTTGAATTTTTATCATTTTTAAACTGACCGAAACCATGATGATTACGCATTATTATGGATATGAAGGAAATCAGCAAACACTCAAAAATGTAGTTTTAAATTCTTCTATAAATATGCAATTACTAACTAAAAATATTAATTTATAGTTTTTACTTCCCTCGTCTAACAGACAAAAATATCATCTTTCAAGATTTCTTCCGATCTTCACGTTTCAGGATTCCTAGATGACGAAAAACAGGTTTTCTCAACTCTGTCAGTCTGCCTGTAGCCTGTTGAAACCGAGAAAATTGCGGTAAAATATAGACAAGGTGAGCACATTAAAAAAAAATCTGCCTATTTTTAGTTTTTCTTTGCGGCAACGTGAGCCTATCATAATTAACATAACTTTATGTCCCACTATCTGCAGTGGAATAAAGCAGGATGGGAATATTACAGTTACTCAGTGCGCTTACTGCTATGACATCGCTCTTGTATACTGACAAAATAAGTGGTCTACACGTATAGGTTATACGCCCGTACTCAAGAAATTTTAAAATCAAGAAGATTAACACCCATTAATACTGATCGTTGCAATAATGAATGGAAGAGCATTTTACTAAATCATTGTACTAAACAATGGATATTATTTTATAGACTTATGCCTGTACCCAATTTGCATATTTCGCATAATACTGATTGCCCTTGCCCACCAAGTAGTTGCCAAATACTGCTAAATGCTGCACTGTACGATGCAGTAGCCGTACAATTAGCCAACGATTTTCTCTGGACGATGCAGCGATGTTATTCTGACTATTTGTAACGGGTAATTGTGCACTCCTTTATTCTTGAAGCGTTGTTCCAGTAAGCGAGCGCTAGGAAGATTCGCGGGTGCTTGTGAGAGATAGATGAAATGCAAGAAAAATGAAAAACGCAATTATTGAAGAACCGAAAGAAATTATCTAATTTTTTTGCACTATTGTGTGTACAATTAACTAAGTAATGAAGGATTTTAAAAACAAACCTTATACTCCTTAAATACATACTGTTTTTATTGATTTTTCTACATTAATTCTAATTTTGAAAAAAATGTTGAACCATTTTGTTTTAAATGAGGTGCCCACAAAGTACTTTTCATAAGCTTAACAATACAACAAAAATTTTAATTCTACGTTTATTGGTTCTAACTTAATTAACTTTTTACGAAAAGCAGTGTTTTACTCACATTCATCTCTTTCTAACTACCGTAGACTTATAGAAGGAAAGGATACTCCAATTATGGCGTAAGTCATAAATTGAAGGAGTTAGGGTGGCTAAATATGCAAAACAGGCGGTTGTTTCATTCTATGTGTTTGTATCATAAAATAATCAAAACTAAATTACCTTTATATTTATATAAAAGAATAATTTTTAGATCTAATATTCATAAAATAAATATTCGCAGAGCTAATCAAATCACGATTCCAAAACACCGGACAGCAACTTATAAGAGATCATACAGTTACAACATTTCGAAGGTATATAACTCTCTCCCATTGCAGTTAAGGGAACTCACTGTAAACAAATTCAAAAAGCAACTGAAAAACTATTTACTCGATCAGCAATGATATTTTGCCTAACATTTTGCTTGTAATTTTTTTTTTCAATCACAGTTTGCAACGCTTAATTTTTTTTTGTTACAATCTCCAAAGGTTCGCAAGGAAGACCAGAGGTGGGCCATTTGCGGCCTTCCACCTGATTGCGTACCTTTTAGATCGCATGATAATAATATGTTTATATGCAGATTTTTGTTCTATCTTTTTTTGTATGAAAGCGATCTAATAAAAGCATTTATTATTATTATTATTATTAATTAACGGCGTTCAGTATTTACGTGTGGAGGCTATAAATGTCGACTTAAATCGTGTTCAATACCCTTAACTTAAGAACTATTACTTAAATCAAGGTAATATTCTGCAGGTTTTTAACCTTCCCGAAAAAGGGTATATTTTGGACTCAACATATACAGAGCGAGCACCTTGAAATATAAAATTTTGTTTGTTTTCGTTTTTACTGAGAGATACATAACAGTAATAATTTGCACATAGCTCAGGCTTTAGCTTTGGTGAAAATGAAACCCACCAGCTACAGGATAAATGTAAAAGGCAACAAAAAATGGCAACGAATGAAAGCGGCGCCTTTAATGACGCTGCATCCCAAAGATTCGAACGGTCCCGTGTGGCGACGTTGAACGAGCGTTCAGTTTGAATTCGCAGGGTCTGAAGTTAAAGTCCCATCGCCAGTAATGTTTTTTATCTCAAGATTGATGTAATTCCCATTGCAAAGTGTATCCTCTTATAGTTTCAGTACTATCAGGAACTTTAACATATTTTTACATCTAGTTTCTTTGATTTTTAAAATTGTTTAGTGTTACAACGAATGTCTACTTGCAAATGAAGTTCGGAGTAAAGCCCCTTACAGATTTTTTCTTTACAAATAACTTTTTCTTATAACATTTTCCCCTAAAGCCAAAATTAAAGGTTTCGCTATTTTAATGTTTTCTTAATTTATATGCGCCCTGAATATGAAAAATTTCTAATTTTACCGTGACACTGTGGTTTTTATAAGCAACACAACCTTTTAGAAGGAATGACTTTTCTACAAAAAATTAAAAAATGTAGTTTTAAGATCATCTATAAATATGCAATTACATAAAAATTACTACTAATTAAAAATATTAATTTACAGTTTTTTCACCATGTGACTATATACCAGGAGACAGTGAGATTACGGCCATGTCTATATTGGTTCACCAATTGGGATGAAATGAATGCAGGCACATCAGATCTAATTTCAGACTGACAGATAGATATACTTAAAATGGCCGGCTTCCTGTTTCATTGGAAATATCATTAACTCAAATTACGTACGACAGTGTTATCAAATTTACATTTTTGAAAAACACTTCTCAATTTCAGTTTTTAAAGTGATGTATGATATTATATGGTTAAATTGGCAATTAAATTGCTTATCTAATGGCAAGATGGCTTTAGTAGGTACAATTAAAAAACATGACATTTTGTTTAAAAACGCGTTTAGCAAATTTTATTTCTTCATCAGGAATTTGTGTTATTGATCCAATTGATGAAACAGCCTAGTCACGTCGTTATAGGAAAAATAAAAATTAAAATCTTTTTTTTAAAATAAATTTTCTGTGTATTTTATTATAATAAAAATATAAAATATACATCTATTTGAAAATCAAAGCTAATGAAAGCATGTGCACTATACATTTTACTTAACTTAGTTAATTAAATAAATAAGAATATCTTAATGTTTCTAATAAGACTGAAACAGTTAAACGAAACTTGTAATTTGAATTACGTTAATTCCCAAAGGGGAAAAATATCGCAGTCGGTAAGATTCGATCCTAGGCTTCCAAAGGAAATCTAATTTCTAGTCAGATGCCTTAACCGCTCGGTCGTAAACGCTACATAATAGGCAGACTGATTGGTGTATTATAAATGAGAGGGTGACGTCATAAAGAAGTAAGCTTGATCGCCACTGAAATAAACCCGATCGATAGCGATGTAAATGTGAGACGTACGGGAAAGCATGTATATACAACATCCGATTCTACAGCGTCTGGGAAAGAAGCAGGGTTAAAAATATTCCTAAAAGTATGAGAGTAACATGAAACTTGTTAATATAAAAGTTGTAGATACGAAGATGGTGTAAATTACCAAAATATTAGTGATTATACAGGTCACTCAAAAAGTTTTGGCCAACTAAACTTTTTTTCAATAAAACGCACTATTTAGGTAACTTAAGAGTTTCGTATCGGCACACTAATAATGTAAAAGGGATATATGAGTCAAAATTAACTGTTTTGGAGATATTAAAGAATTTATGAAAAAAGATACCGAATTGTAGACGGCTGCTGTGAGTAATAGAATTGAATGAAGGAGAGTTTTACAAAAAATAAGGGTTTTTCGGTTCCTATTGTGTATTTTTCGGGCTCATTTACTACTCTTGGTACATAAATAACCATTTGCCATAAAATCATTTGATTTGATTTGTCAGAAAACTAGAAAGTCATATAAATTCCATTGCGCTTTACTATGATAACTAATAGTTGTTAACAACAAAGAGGTAGACGCTGTTTTGGTGTTTGGTATACGAATCTATTTTTAAAAGGAAATAATACTTTTTTTTCCTACAAAGAATATACGACCGCCGAAAAAATTTGTACGTTACATTCCCGGATAGTCCTCTACTGGACTCCCATAGTTCCAGAATGCGTTTAGGCGTCATTCAGGAACTTGCCTACTCATACAGTAAATTAGTACTTTATGGACTTGCAACATAAATCATTATTCTGTTAGATTTCAATGCATGTTAGCTATATTAGCAATAACATCAAAACCACGTTGACGTATGATTAAAAGTATCCTAATTGTATATGGAAAATAAAATTTTCCATTTTTCCTGTCGGTTATGAAAATGAAACAACCACCTAGGTGGTTTTTACAATGTTATATTAGTTTTAATTTAAAAAAAATCTGTAAAGGGGTTTACACGGAATTTCCCTCGCCCGAATTAGATCAATTTTCCAATTGAAAACGCATGTAGCCGCTGGGGTTTGAACTCCGCCGCATCTTCGTACCGATTGTAACCGCATAGATTTGTTGTACTGCGTCATCCAGGCTTATTGGAATGAGTGCTGCGCCCGCCTCTAGTTAACAGAACTGTCTTATTGTTGAAACGTTTTGACTCTTTTGTGACATTATTCAGTATTGTTGAGTCCTATTTTTGGCAAGTGTAAAGCCTGACCTATGTGAAAATTATTACTTCCATCTATTTCAAAATTAACGCAAAAATAAACAAAACTTAATTTTTTAAATTGCTTACCCTGTATACATTTGTCTGAATTTTTCTCGGATTTATGCCAGGTAAACATATAACATATACAAACAGATAGACAGAGAAACAGACAGACGGAACTGAGAAAACCTGCTTTTCGTCATCTAGAGACGCCGAAACGTAAAGATCTGAAGAAATCTCGGAAGCTGATTTTTTCGCGATTACAATAATTCCTTTGTCTTTTAGTGGAGGGAAGTAAAAAGACATTAATTCTTCAATATTTGTACTAAAAACACGATAAATACATGAACTAGTTATAATGTTAGAGAAGAGTTGTATGGTTTTTAATTTGAATATTGAATATTTTAAGTATGAATTATATTCACCAAATATTTTTTTCACTACCTTCCTTGCAAGTGATCCTTACACTGTCTGATTTGAGGGATGTAGGAAACATTTACAAAACTTGTTACAGTTTCCATGACAATGTACTTACTTCCCTAGAGAAGTGAATTACTTACATACCGCATTTACTATAACTGACGAGATGCCGTATTTGCCATTTGATTAACTTGAAGAAAACCATTATCGCTCGTACTATTATCCATTTTTAATCAGAATACAAGCACAAGGCTCACAAAACAGCACTCGCAATCGTATTCACGCATTTTTCACAGTGCGTTTATAACTATCAAACCAAACGTCACAGCACTGTAACAACGCCCCAAGCTCCGAAGAAATCATTTTACGCTATTACCATTTATTTTACATAAAGAAATATTGGTAGTGAAAAAAAATATGTACTCGCACCTTGCTGCCCTCGTTCGCTGCGCTTACTCAGGCATCAAACGGTGTTCGGTAGTGTAAATCTTACCTACATCCCTTGTAAAGTAATGTACTATGAGATAAAAAAAGGTTAGGTTTTGTTTGTTGTTTGACACAGACTCACGTAAAACGTACTATCAAACGTATAACACATATCAAGGCCTGCTCAGAATTTTTTTTTTATCTCATGGTATTACCTCCCTCTTTTAGTGTCCACTTGCGAGGAAGGTTTCGCGTAAAGCCTTTTACAAATAGTTTATTCTTATATAGAGTGGCGGCCAAAAAAACGGGACTTTTTTTTACCTAACTCTCAAAATGAGAAAACAAGTGCTGACACTGACAATTCTAATTAATAAATGTCATCAAACGTCATTATCCAGATCTAAACAATGACTGTTGATGACAATTATTAATCAGAATTGTCAGTGTCTGCACTTGTTTTCCCATTTAGAAAATTAGGTCAAAGAAAATGTCCCGGTTTTTTTGGCCGCGACTGTAACTTTCAACTTCGAAAATTTAAGAATTATGTTTTTAATTATAGAGATATATTACTTGTTATTTTTGTATATTTTTATCTGTGAAATCTAGGATATCTTTATTTTAAATATCAGAACAGGATTGAAATGCAAATGCATTGCTAACTTAACGAATGTTTCAGTAAGCATAAGACATCGTATTTTTCTACATTTTTTCTCTTTCGAAACTGTGCACTTTTACAATAGTTATTAATTGCAATCTATAATCTCTTTAACCTTAATTTTGACCGAAAAAACCGGTTTATTAAGCATTAACCAAAGCTAAAATCTGAAATTAAGTCTAAATTACATCGCGTAAGATAGCTTAAAATAATATTAATACTCGTAATACAATAAGTATCTAATATGTGAAACACACTCCCTGCAGCTTGAAACTTCTTCAGTAACTTATTATATCAGTTCTTGTAGATACTAAATATAATACATTGCTATAACATTGTTCCCGCAAGAGGTTGTGTTTTATTCATCAGTTATGTTTTATAAATAACTGAATAAAAATAGTAACAGAATTGGTTATGGTTTAATCGTTAAAATTGTTAATATTAAATAAAATAAAGAAGTTGTTTAACAAAACGATGAATGATATGTCACGATAAGAGTTAAATGGATTTTTTGGTGAACATGTTTGAATTAAATTCAGAGACTAGTAACTGAATAGCAATGTTAACAGATTGCTGTTAAATCAATACAAGACAATGCCACATTTAATATGCTAACGTAAGAAAATTATGCAGAAGTTTGCAATGAAAAGACTTTAAAATTAATGCTTAGTAATTATTAATACAGGTTAAAATTGATCTTGAATTACAAATCGTTTAAAAGAAGGTAAAGATGATCACATGTACTCATGCGAATGATTACAAGGAAATTTGCACATGAATGACATATACAACGTGTAATTGAATATTTATTTATTTATTTATTTAATTCGCACTCAGCCAACAGCCGTTAGGCCAATTATAGGCGTCGCTGTGCAGTTATGAGGACTTCTCGGCCGAGAGATTAGGACGAATAAAAACCAAAATGACAACAGATAATAATAACAAGGACCAACTTAATCTACATACAGCAATGGATTTTACCGATGCTACAAACAGCTCAAACAACAACAAAAAACGAGGGAACCAATCGCCTCAAGCCATTACAAGCAAAAAATACTTTCTATGCAGTGAAGAACTCCTATCACAAAACAAATATTACCTTCCTAATGCAGATAACACCTCTAATGCAAAAAACAAAAACGATGAACTTGCAACCGAACCTACTACTGCAACAAAACAAAAAATTCCACCGATATACCTACACAACGCCAACAATAATTACCAGGAGGTAATAAAAGACATAAAAAACATCACTAAAGACGAATTCACTACAGCTTACAAAGGTACGTTCCTTAGAATCAATTTAGCCTCATCAGACGATTATCGACTCCTAACAGAATACTACGATAAAGAAAAAATAAAATATCACACATTTAAAAATCCTGAAAACGCAAATTTATCAGTAGTTATCAGAGGCCTTCCATTTTCTATAACAGAGGAGGAAATAAAAACAGAACTCTGTTTAAAGAAATATCCGATTTTGAAAGTAGTACGCATGTTAAACAAAGACAAAAAACCCATGCCACTTAATGTTATTGAACTAAAAAAGGATGGAACAGAATCTGATATATTCAACGTAACTAGACTGAACCACTGTGTTGTAACAGTGGAACCACGGCACAAATCCCGAGATATTCCACAGTGCACTCGCTGCCAGCGCTACGGCCATACGAAGAACTATTGCCATTTGGATCCCCGCTGTGTAAAGTGTACGGGTAACCATCATTACAAACAGTGCCCGAAAGTAGCTGGTACCAAACCACAATGTGTCAACTGCGGCGCCGAACATCCCGCGAGTTATAAAGGATGCCCTTTCTACCGAAATTTTTCTGCTTCGATTAATCAACGCAAGCAAACATCAAGTCAACAACCCACTAACTCAGATGCTCCTAAACTTCAACGAAACAAAATTGCCAACAATAATCGTACCCTTTATGCAAGCATCGCACAACAATCCAGCAACACTCAACATATTACCCCCCAAAGTAATGTAGAAAACAACACAGATAACAGTCTAGTAATCAGTAGAATAGTTTCAATGATAATAGACATAATAACACCCTACATGGATCAAATAAAAACATTTTTTGCAACACTACTGCCAACTCTGCTCCTCAATGGCACCAAATAAGTTACATAATATCCAGAACCTAACAATAGTAAACTGAAATGCCAATGGTATTAAACAACAGAGATCAACATTTATTGCCTTTCTAGCAAGACACTCCATTGATATTGCCTGTGTATCGGAAACACATCTACTTAATAATGATACTTTTCGCATACCGGGGTACCAAGTTATTAGAAGAGATAGAGAGGGACAGATCGCCTCTGGTGGCGTGCCAATAATAGCTAAACGACAGTTGATGGTGACAGAACTTCAGCCCTTGCAGTTAACCAGTATTGAAGCTACAGCTGCCAAGCTAATACTCAACGACATGAGCACGCTAACCATAATTTGTGTTTATAAACAGCCTAACAAAAGATTATTGGAGCAAGATATTGCTTTTCTCTTTCCTAACGAGCCTACCATAGTTGTATGAGATCTTAACTGTAAAAACACAGCATGGGGATGCCGTGTAAATAACCCGAATGGACAACGGCTATTAGCTTACACCACTCATCATGGAATACAAGTCACTGCCCCCACAGAGCCAACGTATCACCCTTATCAAGTCAACCGACAGCCCGACATATTGGATATAATACTGCAGAAAAACTTTAGGCGGCCAATATTTCAAAATGTAGTTGTCGAACTAGACTCGGACCATCTTCCTGTGTTGATTTCCTTTCTAAGAACACCGGCACATCAATCTAGCCCTCCAAGGTTAATCAACGGCCGAATTGACTGGGAAGTATTTCAAACACAACTAGATAATAAACTAGAATGTCCTCAGCTATTACTTACTGGTCAAGATATAGATAGCTACTTAAGCAGCTTTACTGATAACATCAAAGATGCAGTTAAACAATCAACAGTAAGTCAGAACAAAAGAAAAACACCAACTTATATGCATCCACCCTCATATATAGTGGAAATACTAAAGGAAAAACACAGAATGCGTAGGATTTGGCAAAATACCAGAGATCCACAAGCAAAAGCTCGCCTCAATCAACTCACACATAGGGCCAAGTGGGAACTGGACAACTATAGAATCACAACATACAAAAAATACATAGAAGACCTACAGCCGAACGATCAATCAATGTGGCAGGCCACAAGGAGAATCCTTAAACAAAACACTGTCATGCCTGCAATTAGTGATAATGGTTGCGAATATAACACAGATGAGGAAAAATGCAGGATATTTGCGAGCCACCTCAAAGCTACTTTTACAACTACGTGCCATGGCAATAATCAAAGATTTCTTGAAGATGTAGAAAACTACGTGGACTCCATTAATCTACCACACACCACTCACTTCAAACCCACATCTCCCAAAGAAATACAAAATATAATCCTTAAGCTGCCCATCAGAAAATCCCCTGGGCACGACTTGATACCGAATATTGTGCTCAAAAACCTAACTAACAAAGCCTTAGCATATCTGGCCACGCTGATCAACGCATGCCTACGACTCGGCTACTTTCCAAACCAATGGAAACATGCACACATTATATTATTCCATAAGCCAAGAAAGAATGCACACGCTCCTGACAGCTACAGGCCAATAAGCTTGCTTCCCACTTTGGCCAAACTTTTCGAACGAATTATTTATTACAGGCTTAACAAGCAGCTAAAGGGTAAACATATTATTCCATCATTTCAATTCGGGTTTAGGGAAAACTATTCAACTAATCACCAGCTCCTGCGGTTAACACAAGTAATAGAGCAGGGCTACGAAATAAGTCTCACACAATTGTAGCCTTCATGGATATCACTAAGGCATTCGATAAAGTCTGGACCAAAGGCCTTATCTTTAAGCTGCTTCAGCTAGAACTACCCACATACATTGTGAAAATTCTATCATCCTTTCTAAGCAACAGAACATTTGCTGTGAGAATGAACTCAACACTATCGGATACAACGGAAATTAATACAGGCGTACCACAGGGTTCTGTGCTAGGTCCAGCTTTATTCAATATATTTGTTCATGACATCCCACAACTGCCCAACTCATCTATATCAATGTTTGCAGATGACACAGCTTTAATTGTGCAACACAGTGATATAAATCTTGCTGCAAGACAAATGCAAATCACTATTGATGAAACTCTGGGATGGTACAACAAATGGTGTATTGCGATTAACCACGAGAAGTGCCAAGCAAAAATTTTCACACTTCGGCGACCAGCGGACCCAGCTCCACTAATAATAAATAATAATACAATAAAGTGGAATCCACCAGACTCAGCCGTCAAATATCTCGGAGTACACCTCGATAGGCGTTTAACATGGGGCCTACACATAAACAAAAAGTTAAATGAATGCTATGCCCGTCTAGGCATGTTGTACCCGCTCATTAATCGGAAATCGACACTAAAAACAAAGTGCGCGATCTTAATGTATCAGTCGGTATTGAGACCAATAATCACTTATGGGTGCCCGGTGTGGAGTGCCACAAGCAAAACTAACATACATAAACTACAAGTGCTACAGAACAAAATCTTGCGAATTTCAGTGAACGCGCCATGGTTTGTTCGTAACTCACAAATTCACCGTGATCTAGAAGTGCCCACTGTAGAAGACTTCATACGGAAGACAACAAAAACTTTTTTTGCGAACATTGATAAGTGCGCGAGTGCTGTCAACTATTCTCTTGGTGAAAGACATCTACATATACGATTAAAACGGCAACTCCCTCAGGATATTTGGTTATCACCAGACGAATCCGACAACAACTAGAACAAGCCACAGAGGAACCTCATAGCGAGATGTCCTCCTTCTAATTAATCTGTGCAATATTTTTATTACATTCCACAAGACCATGTGTAGCGTTAAGTATGCTGATCTGGTTGTATATTAAAAAAAATGATGTTTTATGACCCCCGGGACCAACTTTTTTCCGTGATAGCCGTACCACAAGGCGCCGAGAGATGCAGCCGTGGAACTCCCATCCAAGTTCTGACCAGAGAGAGCGTTGCTTAACTCTGCTGATCGAACGTGGACGCTTGTTCAAGCTACACCACCAAGGACTCCTATAATATAATAAATAAGAAACTAGTTACAGTTGGCGCCTTAGAAATCGAGACAATACTATGATAAATTTTTCATTTATTTTTAACTGTATTTGCATTTGCAGTTTTATGGTTTTGATTGTTATGCAATTTTTCAAATGTTGCGTCTTGCGGTTGATAGTAAAATCCCAATAATAAAAAAATAATAATAAATCAAATATTACAACACAACATATTACGTGTCCCGATTTCTAAGGCGCCGACTGTACCTCCAAGCTAAATTGGAAGCTTGAACTGATGAGATTCAGTAATAATTATTTACGTGGCAAGCTTAGTAAATTAGTTTATGGGCGAGGCGGATAATTTGCAGGGAGAGCGACGTAGGAGCGAGCCCAGTAATCAGGTGAGCCCCAATAAAGGCTAATTGCAAGTGAGCCGCGTACGTTTTATTTCCTCTTGGGGAACATCCTAAAACTTAATATTAGTGATTAATGAAGGATGTGATTATTAGAAAACAAGGTGCTTGTAAAGTTGCCATGGCAGCATTTTACAGGCACCTGGCCTGTAAAGACTCTTTTACAGGTCAGTTCAGATGACAGCAACACTTTACAGGCACCTGGGCTGTAAAGACTCATTTACCGAGTTAGTTTAGACGGCAGTAATGACCGTTTAACAAGTCAAGAGGATGTAAAATGTATTTAAGTGAACTGTCAAATTGTGACATTTTAAAATGATAATCGAGAATCGACCCTTTGTAGTTTCTTGCTTTGTTAAATAGTAAATGTGTAATTGAGGTTCTTTCAAAGTGTAAACAACGTTTGTACACTAGTTTAACCGATTTTGCATTGGATTTAATGGCAATTTAATTAAATTATTAGATTACCCAAGTGTAGAAACCCAACCCTTATTGAGTTATTCGTATTCTACAGTGCTAACCATTTAATATATATATATTTAATAATTAACATAAAGGGCAGAATATGTGTCTATTCAATTCAATTTGAACTTTATATTTATATAAGCACATTTTGAGTAGCTACAAAAATATAAATTTTAAAATAAATATTAAAATAATTATAAGAGTTAAAGCTCACGTTCATTTTAAAATACAACTTAATGGCTTTTTCTAATTTCACAGATTACATTACGCAAACTTACTTTCCAAATTTCCATTACAGTTTATCCAGCTTTGGAGATTCAATGTTTTTGGCTTCTTTCCAGCGAACTGTAATTCTATTCAATGGAAATATTATTGACTGGAGGTAAATATTATAATACAGAGTAGAACGAGACGTACTTTTTGAAGTATAAAGAAAACATACTACATGTTACAGTGAGAAGATCTAATTTATATTTTAAGATTTAGGTTCAAATAGACAAATGAACCAAGCTCTGCAGTTTAGTGGTCGACGTGCTGACTTAGCATTCGGGAGGTCATGGGTTCGATTCCCGCCAGAGTCTGCTCTGATTCAGGTTTTTAGGTGGTTTTCCTGAGTCAACAGAGTACTTTCTCTAAGGCAAATGCTGGGACAGTATTTGTCCACCTTTCCTGGCCTTTCTTCCATTCTCCACCCCTCCTTTCTCTCACCCATCATATAACTCCCGTTCTTAGCTCTATAGCAGCCCGCCCCCAGTTGGCGGAATTGAAATTACCTTGAACCTTTACCTACCTTACCTTTTATACACAAATGCAGACATGAAGCATCTAAAATATTTGGAAGTATAATTTAATGTTTCTCTATAATTTAAGCGTGTTGTTCACACGTACATATAAGTAACCAGTTTGTTATTGCATTCTTCATCAAGTACCTAAGTGAGCCGTAGTTTCCATAGGGTCTTTAATAGCTATTGAAAAGTCAAAGAGGTTTTACGAAGAATAAAATTGGAATGAGCAACAGTTGGAAAATTCTAATAAATCAGAACTTCCCACAACAAAGGAACTGTAAGAATGCATGCTACCAGTCAAAATAACGGGTGTTCAAAAAGTCTTTACGTCCTGGGCGGCTATGGATTATAAATTGCATATCTATGTCCGTCTTTATACCACTTAACCTTAAATAAAACGTCATTCAAAGCGATACCTTTCAAACAGATTTTCATCATTTAAAATGTAATAATGTAGTAGTGATAAATCAATAAAATACTAATACATGATTATAACTAAGGATATTAAACATAGAAGAACACAGTCTTTTATTAAAGTTATTACAACAGATGCTGAAAATGTTGGCCTGCAACATTTAAACATAAATTGATCCCGCGTTTCATGTTTTCGAAAACATGTAGCAGCATATTTTCATCAATTAGTTGACATTGTCTGGTAATGTTGTCTCGTAAGTCGTCTATGGTAAAAACAGTCTAAAGGTGTCAAATCACACGATCTTGGAGGAAATAGGTCTTTACTAATTAATTTATCATAGTAAAATTCTCGCAAATATTACAGAGTAGCTTGTGCAACATGTGGTCTAGCAGAATCATGCTGGAAATAGCCATTTTGAACTTCATCGTCATGGAGTTGGTTTATAAACGGTTCAAGAATATTATTGCGATAGCTTTCTTCGTTTAAATTTTTGTCAAAGAAGATTGGACCAGTGATTCTCCTTCTGGATAGAGCTATCCATTCTCCAATTTTTAGAGAACGTAAACCGGTTACACAGAAGTAATGTGGATTTTCAGTGTTCCACATGCGCATATTTTGAGAATCGATATAGCCAGTTAGATGGAACCATGCTTCGTCACTAAAACATGTTTTATTCAAAACTTCATCATTATTAAGATTTTGCTGAAACCACTGGCAATATGTAACTTTCTTTAGATAATCTGGGGGTAATAATTCCTGGCACATTTGAAGGTCCTGTAAAGAAGAGTGTGAGCCGATCCTATCCTTAAATCTACTTGTTGAGATAGCCGTCGCGTCGCACTGAAATTGTTGGATCTTACTGGACCATATTTTTTGCATGTTCGACATTTTCAGTTCTACGACGAGGTCTTCCTGTTCTTGGTCTGTGATTTACAGAACCTGTTTCTTCAAAACACCCTACTATTTTCAAAACTTTAGCGGAAAAATTGCTATTTACCATAATGTTAAGTAATTACGAGCACTATTGCTAGTACAATTAATGGCAGGGAGATAAATACTTACATACCTTGACTGATGACTGGGTAAGATTAATTTTCATTGTTAATTAAGTATAGTTTTGGATGTTGTGAGATATTTATATATGTAAACACTTGCATGATAGGAGTAAGAACTTTGATTGTTAATTTTAATGTATTTTTAGCCCTGAGGAAGGCAACAAAAATTGCCGAAACGTTGGCCTTATATCAAATGGTATAATTGGAAAATAAAGAAGTCCAAAATAGTGCTCGTAATTACTTAACATTAAGAAAGTTTTGGATGTGAGAAAAAAACATTTTATTATTATTTACCATATTTGGAAATCATTGTCGCAATTCTTGTTTACAAGCATTGATAAAATAATTCCAGTTTCCGTTGACCACTGCGAAAGGAAGACTTCACTATAAATGTTTTTTGTTCAAACATTTTACTGTAAAATTAATTCAAAATTAAATTTGTTTTAGTTTCAATTGAATGCGACTTAAGTCAAATAAATAATAAATTATGACGTCTGAGATTGTACTAAAGCACCTCTATAATACGAGCATGCTTGTCAGCCATATTGAATCACATCACAAAAGCGGCAAATTCAAAAAATTTGTTACATTTCAGAAAATGAAAATACGTTGATGTGTATACATTTGATGCAAAGCATAAAAGGCATAAAACACAGGAAAACGAAGACAGCTGGCAACTCAAACACGAGGTTAGAAGCTAGAACAGCGAGAATAGATAATATAATAACCCACAGCGACTGAAATGTTTGACATTGTAGGGTTATGTTTTGGTTGCATCATGGCCACCAACATGTAAACGCGAAAGTACTGTGATGCAGGATTTTATGCAACTTGTGCGATATGCGTCTGCTTGTATTATAAAGGGCTCTAGATTGTACAGACATGCTTTACAATCCATAGCCGCCCAGGACGTAAATACTTTCTGTACACCCGTTATATGTATGTAATGAACGTGGCCTGTAACAACAGAACTGATGAAAATGTATGTATGTATAACCTGTCCTCAGTTACCTTGCGGTATAGAGGCTGGTGCTTTATATAAAAAGTAAATCAAATAGCCACGTTGCTTAACTAAAAACCAGATCAAATAATCTAACATTGATGAGTGTCATAGAAGAGCAAGAAAGAATAATAGGTCTTCTAAAGTACCTATTATATTATTACAGTGACGTCTGTTAGTCTCATTCTGTTAGTTATTTTTCCCCCAATATTTATTCCCTTTTCCTTACACAAAGTTTCTTTTTAAGAGTGACTTGGGGCTAGAAGTTCAAACGTGTTGGCTGTAAAACGCAACCTTTCCCGTCGCCTCTTAAGTGGAAAAAATGATACGGGTAAATCCTTGGTTCAAAATAAGAAGATTAAGCGAAAAATACCTTAGTATAAAGTTGAACCCCTGTACTAACTTACAACCCCTTAAAGGCAAAAAAGAAATAAACATATTTTAAGTAATTATTTGGCATACGTGAGTATCCATTATTGAATAATGCACCCGCTTCATTGTTTAGAAATAAATGTACAGAGGGCTGATCGCTGTTATATCTTTTATCGCAATATTGTGCCACACCAGGGACCATTAAATTATTTTAGAATTACAATAGACTAATTTTATCTACAGGTTTTTTGTCTTTAATTTTTTTACTGGGGTTTGGGTTTTCCGGATAAGTCAGTAGGTATTTAACTTGTGCCCAAAGATAACACAAAATTCTAAAAACAAATATATTCATGAATCCAATGCTTATTATTAGCTTATTTGTTTCTAGAAAAGGTAGTAGTGATTTTTAACTTTCAAGCTCCTGTAGGTCCTCAGAGGGTACAACAGCACTAAGGTATGTCTGGCTTAATCTTCTGGAACTTTCTTCACAGCATCCAATACATTTGTCTATACTTTATATTTAGCTTTGTTCTCTTCTCTGTGCTCTTTGTAGTTTGGGAGTTCATTCCAAGACACTTTGCTGTATTAGCATGGGGCATCATGCTGTTGTTAAGTGCTGCTGACACGTGATTATCTTCTTATTCGTGAAGTTCATGTGCACTGATTTGCTTTCGTTTAGCTTGATTTTCCGTAGTTTTGTCCATCTATCTACCTCTCTTCTAGCTTGTTGTAGTGTTTCTGCTATTTTTTCAGTACAACCACTTACCGCTCATACTACAGTGGTGTCGTCTGCGAAGAAAGCTATTATTGCATCGTTGGTTATTGGGATGTCACTGGTGTACAAGAGGTAAAGTGTTGGTTCCAAAACACTGTCCTGTGATACTCCTGCCTTAATTTCGTATAAGTCGGAGTATTCGTTTTCTTCCTTAATCTTAAAAGGTTTATTCGAAATGTAAGACTTCAGTAGTTGAGCAAATTGTTTCGGGGTATTTTTTTCTAATTTATGATCTAACCTCTGGTTCCATACTTCATTGAAGGCCTTTACTACATGTAGAAAGATTGCTGAACAGACTTTCTTCTCTTCAAGACTTTTCTTGATGGTGTTTATTATCCTGTGGACCTGTTTAACAGTTCAATGTTGACTTCTGAACCCAAATTGGTATGTAGGAATCTGTTCTTTTCGTTTCATAATAGGTTTGAGCATTTTGAGAAATGTAAAACGGTTTTGATACTATTGAAAGAGCGAGATGGGACGATATGATGTTATTTCGGTGAGTTGTTTTTCTGGATTCTGAATCATTATTACCTCGTCGACCTTTTAATCGTTCGCTACATATTTCAGTTGTAATGCTGTGTTTATTATATATGTTAGTTTGGCTATTAATATTCTAGGTAGGTTTTTCAGTATTTTCGCTGTAATTAGATCAAATTTCAGGGATTCCCTCGGATTTAGGTTCCCTTTTATCTTTTTCTGTCTCTCGAAGTGTAACTAACTTTATTTCTTCCTTTTCTCTCTCCTTCGTTCGGTTAGAATATATTTTCCAAATAGTTTGCATTAATTTTCATAGCTCGATGCATTTTGGGGGATTCGATTGTTCAGTTTGCATCCCAGCGATAAGCGCAGCGAGAGCTGAGTTCGTTTTGATAGGAACACTTCCGTCTGGCCTCTTGAGGCTTAAGGTGTGCGTTAACTTTTTAACATTCTTTGCTATGACGGTGTTACCACTGTGTATAATAGTCGATAATACTTGGTTCGAAACTAGATACTGCTCTCAAAAGTCTTGTTTTTGTTCTATAGACATTTCCGTTCCTTTCTCTCATATTATTTTTCCTACAATTCTTGTAGTTATAATGACTGTATTACCAGAGAGCGTTCCGCGTTGTATCATTGTGTGTGCGCGCAGTGGTGAAGCTTTTCGTTCGTTACTATTTTGTGAGTTCAAATTTTAAGTTTTCAGCTGGTAAGTGTTTTAGTATAATATGTAAGAAATTTAATATTGATAAATAATAGAAATTATTTCTTAATAATTTTTAAAAATTTATTGATATTTGTAACACCTTTCATTGGGTCGGAAATATCTTTTTGGCAATCTTTTAGTAATAATATACATTTATATTGTAACGATCCTGGTACTGGGCCGTCGCCCCAGAAATATGACTCAGCGTCCCGTGCGACAGCATTGCAGAACGACCTTGGAGCCAGCTGCATGAGACGGCGTGAGTCAGCCTTCCCGAACATTCCAGAAACGACCTTGCGCGTGAGACGTCAGAGTTGCCAGAAAGGTCGAGCGAACTCGAGTTGTTTTCCAGAAGGAACTATCTGGCAATATAAATACACGCCCGCAGAAGTTCTAATCCAGTTCTCATCAGTTCTAATTCGGCAGCGAAGCGCGTAGAGCTCCCATATAAATGAACCGTGTGTATGTAACCCTAGTGAAATAAATAACAGATAAATAACCATATAAATCGTTAGTGTTTAAGTCGTAAATAGCCAAATAAATAATTTATGTTTATTCCAGCTCATATAAATAAATAAATGTATCGTTGTTAGAAATAGTGCCTGTAGTTCGTTAATTTAAGTAATTTGTGTTCTGCCTTGTTAATTCGTGTGCTTGTAAATAATAATAATTTATAGTTGTAATATATATATATATATAATCCATCCCTCTTCTACCGTTAAGTGTAGAGGTTATAGTTGTAAATAAATGTTTAATACAAGAAGCGTCGTATAATTTTTAAATAACCCGAACGTAAAAACGTAACAATATAATTACTTCGATACGAAGTGTAAGTATTGAAATTCGCTCATATCGAAAACCACTCTAAGTCAAATATCTCCATAATTCGTGCCAACCGACTAATGAACCCACTATACCAAATCTTCGTCTCGGCTGTGCGGATCTTTTGGTGAAGACCCCAGCCCACTAGATCCCTCCCTCGTATTGGGGGGTGCCTAAACGTGCTGTGCGGGGTATGTATGTTCTTATGTGTACACGATTCCGGTCGCCAGAAACTTTCCTGAAGTCTTCGATCTTTTTCATACGCTACGTCCTGCGAAAATGAAGGCAACATCAACTTTTGAGGTATGGTCGTCGATAAAAGATTTTTTTTTGTTTTTTTTTTGATAAATAAATTGTTCATAACATTTCATTGTATTAGCGTAACGGAGTGATGCTGAGTGTCGAAGTATCCTTGGAAAGCACGAACGGCCGCTTTTCTTGGGTGGGGGGTACCGTATATTTTACTTTTGTCTTTCAAATTTTTATAAATATATCTACTGAAGATATAATCAAATTTGTGTTGTGCTAAGAAAATATTTATATTCAAAAAGTCTTCGTCGTATTTCAGCTAATATCTTTAAGACAGGTCATTGCGGCCGGATTGTTTAGAATGTTATTGTTACTCGTAAGTGTTTATATTATTCAAATTCTCCTTTATAGTATAGTATTTCAGCTCAAATTAAAAAAAGTATTGTACTTTTCCGATTCAAGTAATTTATAATATTGACATTGAAATAATTGAAAATTATATTTTATTTCTATCCAAGGAAGTTTTTTTCTAAGTGATAAAATAGTTTCTAATATCTATTAATAATACTAAATAATACTCTGGTGTATTTGAATTAATTAACTTTTATAGCTTTTCGGTATTATTTATAACCAATTCATTGTTTGTCACACTAGTATATGTACATAGTGTATATAGTTAGTGTCTTAATTATTAAAATGAATACAATTCTTGCCTGTGTATTGCTCACGTGTTAACATTTTTAAGTCAGTTTTTTTAATTGTGTAATTTTCTAAATTTAGCTTGCATTCTGGTCATGTCCAACCTGGTTTCTTTTGCTTGAATAATGCATCTTGCTGGGCGACTGCATTGCGACCTAGTTGTGATATATTTTTCTGGGTTAACACTACATCACTTTTTTGTAGTTTTGTTCTGGCTTCTTAATTTCGAGTCCGTTTAATTATCTGTGCGTTAACGTGCCAAGCTTAATTGTTTGACATTGTTGATATTGATATTGATATATATTTAACTTTTATAATTAAAGCTTCTTGTTGCTGCTACTACTGGTATACCTGTTTATTCAACACCACGATACCTGCTCGTTTTTTTAGAGTTTAAGATTCGTAACCGAGAAGTCACAAAAGGTAGGCGCGCTTTCGATTGTTAGCTAGATTTGTCCTTTTTGTCGTGGTGACCGACTGACACACACTTGTATTGCCAAATTCTTATAGGCATTTTTTAACCTAAGGAACCGCCGCCTAGTCCTCATCGACACCATTCACTGCCGAGAATTTGAGCTAGCCAAGAAGGTGGTCGCCCTTAGTTTAAGGGTGCCACATCCTTTTTTCGGTAACTAACTCTTTGAGTTCCGTGGGGTAATTCTTGCCTTTTGATTTCTGGAGTGCTTCTCCAGGCAGTTGTTGGATGTCCACTACAAACTCATTGTTTCTGAAAGTTAGCATAAAACGTGGCTTTTCTTTGTAGAATATTCACAGCCTCTATTACTATGTAGCCTTGACGATTTAAGTCTTTCGATATTTTTCGAAGAACACGATGGGTGTAATTTTCTTGTCATAACGTTGGTATTTCTGGTTTGCTTATTTTCATGCGAGTTCCAACGTTACTTTTTTCGTTCAGAAGCAAGTTAGCTTTCCCTATTTTTCTGCGCATTTGACCTTATGACGTTATTCATAATTACAGCTTTAAATATAAACTGATTTGATTTTAGTTCGGATTGTACGTCTTTAACCTGGCTCAGAGAAATTGGCGGTGGTTTTGGTGTTTTTGTTGATTTTTTATTTTGCGGCTGCTTGGTGTGTTGCGGTTGTTGTGATGACGTTTTAGGTGATGTATTAAATTTTTTCCTTTTCTTCTCCTTAGTCATCGATTCCGTTTCTCTGATGAGTTCTTCTTCGCCAGTAAAATATTCTATATCTTCTTTTTAGTTTTTTCTTCCAAGTTTGTTCCTGGGATTGTTTTCTGTTCGTTTTCCTTGTTTATTACTGATTACATTCCTGCTAGTTTCTGCTTCAATTGGGAAATAAATTGTGACATCTGTATACGTTCAATTTATATGGGATTTTTGCTTAAGTTTCTATAAACACGAATTGTGAGTGTTTGATATGACTATTCGCATTTATTTTAACTATACGAGTATGTAAACAGCTCGAGTAATTTTTCGGCTTATATAAGAATCACTCTTGCAATAACTTGCACTGCTGAGTTTATATCACTAATATAGAAGATAAACAATAGAGGGCCTAAAATTGAGCCTTGAGGAACCCCTAAACACCCTTTTTCCATGTTCTATATCCTCTTGCCAGTTCACTAAAACTAAATTTAATGAAGTTTCCCAAGAGTGATCTTTGCGGAAACCTGATTGTTCACTAATTAGGATTTTATTTTCCTCTAAATAATTTTCTAGTTGTTCCTTAGCTATATGTTCTATGATTTTTTCGAACGCAGGTAACATATTGATTGGTCTGAATTCTGAACTATTTTTTATTCCGTTTGCTTTGGGTATTGGACTAACAATCGCAGTTTTCCAAATTCCAGGAGAAATCCTAGTTGCAAACGATTCATTAATAATCTGCCACAGCATCTCTCCTATCACTGGTAAAGCGTCACAAATTAATTTAGAGTTAATGATATCAGCACTAGATTTGTTACTCATTTTTAAAACCACTTTCTGTAATGTTTCCAAGGTAATTGGTTTAAATCGAAATATGCGTATGGTATTGTTTATAATATCGCCTAAATTTATTTCACCATTAGCTGACCCAATACTTTTCTTAATGTCTTTAACACTATCGACGAAATAGTTATTAAACTGCTCCGCTATCTTTTTGGGTTCCGTCAATTTGTTGTTATCAAACTCGACAAATTCAGCACTGTTTTCATTTTCGTTCTTGATAAGTTGCTTCAGTTTTTCCCACATTAGTTTAGATGATCATTTGGCTAAATCAATCTGTTTTTCGTAATATTTGTTTTTACAAGTTCTAAATATACGGTTATAGTTGTTTTTAATATTTGTGTAGGAACTCCAGTCCGTAGCAGAATTACTGCATTTGGCAATTTTCTACGTTTTTTTTTGCATGTTTTTAATTCGTTAGTAAACCAAGGATTATGTTGATTTATATTAATTGTTTTCTGACTAATTAAATAACATATCTTCATTTTTTCCACTAGAAAAGTTTATTTTTCATTTAAGTTAAGCGCTTCCGTGTGGTCGTATGATTGTTGGCCATATTTCTTCAAATTTCTCAATAACGTTGCCATACAATACATTTTTAAACAACTGTTTTTGTTCTTTTGCCTTGTTTTCCAGTGTAAGCCGATCGGGAAATTGTAAGAAAAAAACGTTATTCAAAACTTAGTAAAAATGGGTTAATTCTACTTGTGGTATAACCAGCAAAGCAATAAACTGTAAAATTGTATGCTGCCGAAAAAAGTCAGTGTAGACTCATAATACTTTTATCAGATGTAGAATGTCAAAATACCTTTTAAGAAATGCCTTTGATTTCAAAACCCCACTGCAACGAAATATTTTTTCCGATAAAATTATGTAGACGAATGATCGACAATTTGATTTTGTTTATAATATAGATAAAGAGCAAGTTTTAAGCAAGTTCTGTTTAAAACAGTTTTGATATCGTGTTGGTTTTGGATATTTATGAATTAGGGCTAAACAGTGGAGGTGAAATAAACTAAAATTATCAAAACCATATTTCATTCAATAGTTATTTCTTATTTTATTTGAGCGCTAAAATCAAATTACCCTAAAACTATATATCCAATGTTACAATTCCCTTTAGAAGAAAATGCCATTATTGGGAATGTTGTGAAAAACTAGTAAAAATTGGATTTGAACTGTGGTTCCAAGTAAAACTCATCTAAAATCCTAATTGAATGATTTTTAAATTTTATTTACTTTGTAACATGTTGAATTTGTTATTCCTTTAATATTTTTCTGATTTCTGAATAGATGCTCCCGTCTGTTAAATATATGTTATCTAAAAGGCTAAGTCATGTCCTGGAACTAATCGAAAATCCTAATTAACATTAAATTTTAGTATTTAAGCAGAAAACCCTCTAATTTTTAAGCTGTATTTAGTAACGGTTCGAGTACTTTTAGACATGGACAGAGCATTTTCGTAAGTTTATGCACTAACACATATGTATAATAAAGCGTGACATCGTTTTTTTTCTGATAAAAATGTATTTTTAAAGAAACATTTAAATGTCCTATTACCTGATTTCCAAATACAACATTGATCAACAGCTTTTATGTTAATATGGTCGAATATTTTCTTGGTACGCCACTGCAGCATGACAATGACATAAAAAATAGCAACTTAACTAGAAACGCCCATAATACATCCTTCAATTGCTTCCAAACTAGACTATGATTAGTTGCTTTATAGATTTATGTATAAAAACTCTGGTAAACAGAAACTACACTTTTAACGAAGGTACTTACAAGATGAGATATTTAATATTGGTTCCTTTGGTATTAACTGTAGCCTACGGAGTAAGTTGAACAAAATGCGAGAACTATATTCTGAAAACAAGTAGTATAAATCGTATTTTCAGCTCAGTCCAGATGCTGCTTCAGCTATGCGTATGAAAATGATGAAAAATGGAGAAGAATGCCAGACGCTAACGGGTGCAAAAACAGGTAAAATCAAAAATGGTCATTTTTGTGGTGATATGTGTATATTTCACATTTTCAGAGGATATTACGCGCCTTATGCAAAGAAAAGTTCCGACAAGGAAAGAAGCAAAATGTTTCTTATTCTGCATGCACAAAAGAGTTGGCTTTGTAAGTATGAAAATAAAAATTTCAGTGCCGATGCAACTGGCTTGAAGGTAGTAAAGCAATTATTTTCAGCAAGATGAAGCTGGAAAACTAAGCTCTAGTGGAATAAATACCTGGCTGGCCGAAGTTAAGGCAATGGATGCAGATCTGGGAGGCAAAATGAAACAAGTTGCTGATAAGTGTGTTCCGCAAAGTAAGTACCTAAGCTATCCGTATTATACTCAACCATACTGAAAATTGGGGAGATAATGTACTCGTAAATACATAAAAGTTAAAAATTGATGATTTTGCAAAAATTTATATTTTGAAGCGTATTCCACAAATATTAATGTATGTGGAGTGGGAGAGTGGGTGCTTGCGTACGTTCATACAAGCTGCAGACCAAACGGCCAAACAAAATTTACTCAAAATTTAAATCTGACGATGATAGAAAATTTTCTCACAAGCGTAAATCGTAATTTTTAGATTTTCAACGATAAATCAATAATGACGAGTACCTAACTGAACGGTTGTTATAAAAAAGTAGTAAATATGACAAGCTGTGAACCTATAGAAATAAAGTACCACTATATTCCCACAGGGAAATAATGTGTCTCTTATTCTCTGGGGGAATAAGGAAGTTCATTATGTATCAAAATTCAGATAAATAAACTTCATTTTAAAACCGGTTGGAAAACATTAAAATGAAATCATTGGTAGGAGAAAAATTGCATGTTCACCACGGAGTAAAGAACGGGAATAAAACAATATTTGATTGACTCATAATAGGAAATAAAGTAAGCGTTTATTCCTATAGAATCTAAAGTCGCCATGGAATCCAAAGAACAGTACAAACATAATACACCTTACCAAATAGTATATTATATCATGAGGGACTAAAGTGGACCATTTAATCCCGCGAGTGGAGTTTGTTGCCTCGAGGGCGAAGCCCGAGAGCAAAAACCACTCAAGGGATTTAGGCTCTTTAGTCCCGAGGTATATACGCTATTTTTTGCACTTTTGGGAACATTATCATCAAACATTTCCAAAATTTGGAATCTGTCAATTTGGAAACTGACAATTACAATTTATTAAAAACTGAATTGCAGCAGGGCCTTGGTAGCCTGAATCAGTTGGCAGTACTGAAGTGTATTGTCAGTATATGTCAAATTCGAGATTTGCAGGTTAAGTTTTGCGTCAGTGTGTGTCAAATGACAAACAAAACCTAACCTACTAACCTCGTGTGTACATAAATTTACCATAGTTACGGTATCATTTCTACTTTAGTTCCTACGGATTAAATGAGCTACTTTAGTCCCTGTTTACGGGGACTAAAGTATCAACTTTAGTCCCGGAAGTGCAAAAAATAAATGTCAAACTACAATTGAATACAAAGATAGATAAATTCGAAATAGGTCATGAAAACTTTGAAGTCAATTATTATTATTTAATTTTTGCAAAACTGCACCCGTTCGATCCAAAAAATGTTGTATGCACCATGGAAGTGAAGTGTGTTTTAGTTCCTTGCATAATTGTTTTATCTAATACAATTTTTCTTAGTTAACGATATTGGCGATCCATGTGATACTGCTACAGTTACTTTTGAGTGTTACTCGAAAACAGCGAAAGAGGTAAGTCATTGTGTAATAAGCTAAAGGAACTGTGGAACTATTTTTGGTTTTCAATTTCAGCTTGGCGTTCAAATGGCAATGTAATAATGTAAATGTGCTTCTTAAATACTTTCTTACAAAAACTGCATACCAATAAATTTTATACCTAAACTTCCAACTTTAAATTTCTGTTATAATTCTTAGTTTTCGAATTACAAAAACACAGATTTAAAAAAAACCGACAAAATAGTATCTTTATTAACAGTGTTATCACAATATCAAAAAAGTTATAGCTGTTATACTTTTCAGCCCAGCAAGTTTACCAATTACATTCAATTGTGAATAAATAATGATTTTATTGTTATATACAAAGTGGAAAAAATGGCTTTCCCTGTGGTGTAATTTGATATAATAATATCAGATTTGGAAATATAAGTCAATGTTTTAAAAATAACCTTGAATTATATTGTTCTATTGTGGGTGCAATAGATTTAACAGTCATTTAACGTAGCTTCAGTGCGTGAGTGATTGTCTTGTGTCAATGGATTAGTTTTCTATTATAAAGAAGAGAAATATTAAGTTCTACAACGAGCTTTTGGATCTGGGACAACCAGGTGAAGTGCCAGCGTGGGTTCTCAGTAAAGGAGAACGAGTTTCAAAGCCAGGTATCTCTGAAAAAGACACAAAGGTTAGTGAATATTTGATTGAACTTTAAATGTGGGTTATCTAAAAAGATTGATTTGGGATAATTGTAAAACATTATGTAATTAGATTTAGTAACGGTTTATATAATGATTCATTGAATTTATTTTCTAAATTCAACGTCAACTCAAGTACTTGATCATTTTGGGTGTTTATAATTGGAAACTATCTTTTTGGTTATTTATTTAAATTAATATTTATTTATTTTAATTGCTCAACAGGCCGTGGTTTTTTCCTTCCAGTCACTAACATTTATTCTTCCATTTATGCTTCTAAGGTATTCCAAAACCCCACTGTTCCATCTTATCCTGAGTCGTCCCTTTCTTCTCCCTCCAATCGGTGCTTCTGTTAGAGCCATTTTAGGCATCCTTTCCCTGGGCTTAGGTTAATAATAAGTAATGTAAAATGTCAGCGTATTTTGGATCAAAACATTAAAATTTTATTTTGAAGGTTAAGGATCTTCTTGTATACATGTCAGATACAAGTCAGATCAAACAAGATAACTGTCAACTTGTTCAAACATTACAGGGAAATATTTTTAAAGGTACCTGAATTGAATACTAAATTTCAATTAATAATATTATACTGCTTATAATAGCTGTCTAATATAGAAAAATTTACATAAGTAAGATATTAGTAACTCTAGGCCATTCACTAAACACAAACACATTTTAATGTTTGTGAAGTTGGCATATGTATAAAATTTTTGTACTGGGGATTCTGTATTTTGTTTTGCAAAGGTTTCACCACCTGCATAAAGGCAGGTCTTAATTTAAAAATGACAATTAATATTTCTCATTATTTTAGTGTCAAAGTAGATATTTTCCGGAAATTCTCGCCGGAACTTTTATAAAATGTAATAAAAATGCCTACTAATAAACGCTACGTCAATAGTATCCACCAGAAGTATTTGTATAATATCCTTAATAGTAGTTATTTATAACACTTATGACAGCTGATAAGTAAATGTCACACCTTTAACCTATAAGTTTTATTAACTTTTTGTAAGTACATTCCTAGCCAAAGATGAATTTCAGAAGTACACTCATGAAATTTTTGAAATCAAAGGCCACTTTGTGTTTTTATGTTTAGTGAACAGACTATAGTGAGTCACCCGAACTACGCTTCGGTTCGCTAATTTAGGAGAGATTCATTAATATAAATTTTTAAAACAAGGATGCTCCGGGCTGGAATCGAACCCGGGTCGCCCGCGTGGCAGGCAAACACTCTACCCCTGGACCATTCTGGGTTGTTTGAATAATGCGCCGCTATAATGATATATGAACATACGTATTCTCCCGAGCTAATGGCACACGGCGACAGCAGCTGTCACACCGTAGCCCACGGCGACAGAGGCTGCTTAGACGATTTAAATAGATTAAAACTTATTCGTATTTTTTTTGTAAATAAAAACCAGCCTACGATCTAAGTCTAAAAATTAGCAAACTTTTAAGCCATCGTACAACTTAATCGGTCCAGTATCTTCGGAGGAGATAGCGAACAAACATACATACAAAGAAAGAAAGAGAGCAACGATTTTATTTTATAAAATTGGCGACCAACTAATAGTTCGGCGTTAATAAAAGATATACAGATTGTTTGCATGTACTATATGTATTAAGTGGTTGTTAAGCAACAAACAGTCTCTGCATCTAGTTACCGTGTGTACCTAATACCTGCAGACAAGCTGTATATGAAAAATCATATATTTGCAATATTTTATAAAGGGGATATTACAATCGTTACACGAAATTAGCGCTAAATCGTTGTTTCTATGTGTCACTGTCATTATTTACGAGTGCGACAAGCATAGCATTACATTAGCACGTCTCTGGGTGTTTGGAAATAACGGGTGTTCATAAACAGTCGTCATCCCAGTAGGTTTTGACTTCAGAAACGTATGTCTATTAAAATTGAGAAAAAAATGTGCAATGACAGTACTCAATGACGTTTCATTGTGTTGCACGAATTAATCAAAGACATAACATTTTGTTTTTCAAAGCAACTGGGATGACGACTGTTTATGAACACCCGTTATATTATTAGAATGGTATGTGTCTGTAAAATACAGTGTTGCCTACCTTAATTATAAATCCCAGATGAAATGACCATATTATCAGTAAACAGTAAAATTAACTAGCTACATACTTCACATTTTTCGAGGTTTTTGGTCGTATAAACGCTCGTTGGCAGTTTTGTCGTAGGTCACTAACAATAAGCAGCAGTTCTTTCCATGATTAAAAAAAAGTGTAGTTTTATGCATTAATACAAGTATGTCATGCAGGATAAAACATTGCACACAGTTTCGGCAATTGTCTCTGAATTTATTGAACTATTTCGAGAAGGAAAAAGAAAACGGTGGGCATTTACTCCTTTATCTTGTGTGAAGGAGGTATGACGAGTTAATTTAATATTTATGATCGTATTGTACAAAGAAGTAACCAACTAGTTTTATCTAGCCTTGATACAAAGTGAACCCGCAAGAAACCAAAAACTACAGACCTACTACATTCTTTTAAACTAGACATCAGCTACGAAGTGTGTAAGAACATTTTCAGTTTGTATGAACGTTCGGCTAATTATCATTATTTTCTCGAACCCGGATTTACGATTTCGCATGTATTTCAGCATCTCGAGTCATGCGCTTGCAGCCAGCAGTTTTAAACGCACTCATTCTGTGTTAGCGATCGTCTTCGGGCCTATTGGCGCGCCAGAAAAGCCCATGTGGATCATCGATCCGTCTGGCCACGTGACTTCTTGTACGTGTCAAAGCGAGAATTTAAAAGACAGTTGCCGTGTGTTAGAGAGAACGTATACGAGGTTTTGCCCCCGCTGTTTTTCAATGGCGAGCTGCTTAGCACGCTTTTTCGCCACTCTGGTCCGGCGTTCCAAGAGAGCAACAAGTGTGTTTGGAGTTGTTTTTCTCCTGTGCGACCCTCCGGGGTCGCGCCGGCGGCGTTGTGGTGGTTTAATTTGTGATAATTAGCGGCTAACGGTCGTGCCTTTGGTGTGTGTGTTTTGGTGCCGTTATTCGATCTTCCGTCGATGTGACGCAAGTTTTGTGTTTCGCCTTTATGGACTTGTTGAACTGCACGTGGTAGCTTTGGCCGCTTGTCGAACTGAGGGTTGTTGTTGTTTACCGATGTAGGCCTTTGAGATTTCGTTTATGGTGGTGTGGCAGCCTTCTTAACAGGTAGTTTGACGGATTTTCGGTGAGATCTCAGTGTCAGCTTAACATGTTCCGCGGAGCTCCCGCTTACCGTTTCATGCAGTTCCGCCCATTTGCCGATGCAGGCTTCGCATACGCTCTCGTTAAGGGGGCCCTTCCTGGTTCAGTTCCTCCAGCAACTTCCCGTTGATTTAGTGCAGCTCCTTTAGGTGTCTATCGCCGTGTCTGAAATGCAGCCTTTTGCAGCAGCGTAGGACGTCGTTTACAGATAAGTCAAGCTTCTTAAAGATACCGTTATATTGTAGTCGCTTTTAAATGCCGAATTTAAAGTGTAGAGAGTGTTTCGCCGAAGTGCCAGACAGTTTGCGTAACGTTGCGGTCATTATTACATTTATTGTTTGAACTGTTATAGGCGTTTACATGTCAATTTCATTCATTACCGTCAGATTTCATGTACCTGTTTAACTATTCGTGGTGGCAACTAAAGTATGTGTCGCAATTGTACCTTATTTAGTTGATTACTACTTATTATTGCCGTTTATTGAGTTGGTATTTTGATAATTTAATGTTAATACCGTTTACAAGTCATTTCGGTAGTCGATGTCAAGTTTACCGCTTCCTTACTAGATTAAGACGTTACGTAATTTTACACATTTTACACATTTATTTCATATTTTTATGTAGTCAACCTCTATCAATTTTAAATATTTTGCTAATACATTTCATGTTTGTTTAACTGTGGTGTTCTTTTGATGATGTGCATGCGATTTGTGTATGTATTTGCCTGTGTAAAAGGAGTTTAGTAAGCTGCTCAAGTGAGTTTTCGGTTATAGTTGAAAGGTTTCCCCATTATACTTCCAGTTTTCGTCAGTGGGTTCACCTATGCATTTTTTTACTTGTAGAAACCGTGGTGGCGCCTTGGCGATTAAGACTTGCTTTTCGTTGATTAGGCCGTTGTCCTGTGTGATCTCGTGTTGGATCCCCCTCGCTCCATTGAAGCTAGTTGGCATATTTTGTAACGGGCTGGGGCAGCGGTCCTATATAATTTCATTCCTGAATTTTAGTTAGCTTACGCGCTAGTCTTCTAGCATTGTTTGGCTTGTCATAAAGCCCGTTTTGTACCGTTACAAGTAAACGCAAAAGTGCAAAAACGATTAAATAGCTTTGCAACTAAAATTCAGTACGTCCAACACAACTGTAGTTTTAAAAAATCGCCTTATTCTTTCTACCAGTAAAATACATTAAATTTTACGTCAAAGTCAAACTACAGTACATGGTATTTCAGAAAGGAGAACATATTACTCTCAATTACTTAGATTAGGAACTACAAGACCAACATATTATAATATAGGCAGAAGTAGTTTAAACATTGTTCTACATGACGTTGGATTTAAATTTCCCAAAGATGAACACTTTCAGCGTACCTCCACAACCAACAACCAAACAACTTGACGACCTACACTGCACACCAACAGCTAAGGATTTCTACAAATAAACTCACTGTCTGAGAAACTTAGAAGAAAATTAATCAGTTAAAACTTCGAAAAGCAGCTGCACCAGACAGCATACCATCTGAGCTATTCACTTTCTACCATACTAGCACAGCATATTTACTGCACCCACTTAAACAGACTATTTGGAACACCAGAAGAATACCTACAGAATGGAAGAACGATCTCATTATCAAACTGCTAAAGAAGGTTGATCCAGGTGAGTGTTGAAATTGACAAAAGTTCGCTCTTCTTAACCGTCGAACCCACCATTTACAATGAGCAAGCAGATTTCAGACCTCATCGCTTAGTACGGTTATATTCATTTGTATCTTAACAGCTCATCAAACCGTTGATCCCTGTACGTTCCAGTAACCAATATTCATGTAGTATTTTTGCAGCTTGCATCTTCTTATCGTATTATTAAAGTTAATTACAATTACGTGCTTGATAATAATTAAGTTGATTTAAATTCTAATGGATGGTGTTAATTTGGTGTTAAAACTTCTAAACTGTAGTTACCATGGCATTTTATGGTTAATTATAATAAAATTAAATTAAAATATTAAATTCATCCACTTGACATCTCAGATACTCCCATAGAGACTCTTTTTATGTTTAATCACAAGTTTCGGTTTGAATCTGATGTGTCTATAATCCGACAGGGACGCTTTACGGGAAATTGATTTAATGTTTACGTTTAGTAAGAGAGACGCAACGCAAGTACCTCCTGCCTAACTCTAGTCATGAAGGTGTTTTCCTTACTTCTATTAATTATATCCAAGTTGGTGACAGAAAAAACTCATAAAAATACTCACTTCTTCTGCTTGTATCCGTGGTGTCCCATGTTGTGTGATGCGCATTTGGGTGGCAGCTTAGGATAAGGTAATTATTCCTTTATCCGTAGTACGAGCTTACCATACCTCTGTAGGCAGTAATTTCTTCGGATTTCTGAGAAGTAGGTCGAGGCAATTACCAACTCCTCTCTACCCCGGTTGCTGCTGTTACTGCTACAAGTCTCTGGAAAAAAAATTAGGTAGCAAGAATATTACAGACGACAGCACTGCTCTGGGTATAGTGTTAGCCTTACTATAAAATAGCCTACCTATCGGAGTTAATAGTCTAGTGACTAGCCCCTTATAGACATATGGCTCTTCAATATATTATTCTACACATTCGAAGCGCCTTTGCTGTGACGGAGTTTTACCTGTAGAGAGGAGGCGTAGTTATGCATGCCCCTACTTGTTTGGTCCTAAGACTTTTAGAGGGGGCGACATGCGCCAGAGTTTCTCTTCTTTGACCTTTCGGATATTTGAGGGGGAGGGTGTTGCCCTTGGGCCTCTTTGGAGTTTGCCCGTTTTATCCAAATTTGTAGCTTGATTTGAAATTATACTGACATTTTAAGATGTGTTGCCGTCCCTTCCTCCTTTCTGTGAGGACCTTCCAGAAGGAAGGCTTTAGTATTGGCCTTTAACCAACTTCAGGATCCTCTCTATAGCGTCATCGTAACTATTTGGGAAGTAGGCGTTAATAATGTCCACCTTGGGTAAGTCCATCTAATCTACGGCTTTCTCTTTAGCCCCCTGCCAAGGATGTAATTTGTTATTGACAAGTCGCTTCAACCACTCCACTGTATCTATATTAGCACAGGTCATTACAGCCAACCGGCTTTAAAAGTGTACCTATAAATTTAGCCTTTAGAGGGCCTTCTTCTACATTAGCAATGGGTTGAAGTATAACCCCCTGGATGACTTTTATCCCCTACGTGGTGAGGTTATACCTGGAGTATTTTCCGCGTATGATACGCACAGATTCTAAGGGCTGTTTCAAGTGTCCGGCAGTTGAGGAGTAGCTGTTCCTGCGGAACATTTGTCTCGCTCGGAAGTGCGCTATCTCTCGTGCCTTCTCCTCTCGTCATCCAACTCAGGGGTGGAGTCGGAGCATCTGCTCTTCTTTGACCGATTCCTCGGTTGTTTAGAGGCTATTTTGCTTGCAGTCGGGCCGCTTCTGAATTACAGCCTCTTGAAACATTTTCTTGCGGCTTCACTCAACCGCTGTTTGTTGTTCAGCTGAAGCTTTGAAGCAGTTTCTTCAAACTGTTGGTGTAGTCCTCTTTCTTTTGTAAAACGTGGGTGTCGATGGAGGAGGCGTTAGAAATCTCCATTGGTGTTAGGTAATTGTCTGCCCCTAAGATAGCTGAAGGCTTTTCATCCTCATTTGACTGAGATTTTTCATAAAATTTCCACAAGTAGCTTGGAAAAGTTGGTCGACCATGGTAAGGTAAATTAACCTAGAGATCCTCTGATATCCAGAGTCCCCTTATTAGAAGCCAAGGTCTCTCGATATGTAATGTAAGAAGAAATAGTACAATGCCTGCTATGAAATGAATCTTAGAAATTCCCAGCGTAGCTGATCAGTTTTAGTTCGATTTCTTTTTTCATTTATGTATAAGGGCTGCTGTGAATATTCAACTACACGGCTGAGAATGTACCATACGCATTGTAATTTGCTATTGCCATTGTATCCTAATAATCATAAATTGCCGTCTCAAGTCGTTTTATACAACCGTGCATGCTGTATTTCCATTCATTATTTCTTAACTCGGCAGGCAACCAACCGCGGCTTCGCCTTGGCTTGTACTTGCCTACCTCAAATGTTAATAGGTCCTTACATTCCTTGTTACTTAAATAGCTATAATTTAAAATGTGAGAAAACCAGATTAATGAATACAGACTGATTTAGCAAGTCGGTGTCAAATAGACCAACGGGTTATAGGTATATGAATTAATCTAATTAATCTATAGCGCTCCATAGCCGCCCTTGTCTAAAAGTTGTTGTCATCGTGCTGTATATCATATGATGTTTTAAAATAGCTATTTATGTATCAAGTTGCAAAATGAAAGTGTTTACACATTAAACGTGAAGTTTCCCTACGAGCGCTAGCGAGTTGGGCAACACGTTGTGTGGGAAAAACACTAATTTTGCACTTGTTGTATACAAGATTTTCTGTAATTTTGAGTCATATTAATTTTGATAGTTGTTATAAATTTTAATATCAACAATAGTATCAAAATGAAATCTCGTATTGCAACTAGTGCGAATATATGTATTTTTTTGACGTTGAAAACGACAACAAAATGCCATTATATTAGGTCAAAATTCCAGAAAGATTTAATATCAAACAGTTATTAACTAATAATTACCAACTATTTTAACCACAGTTTAATGCTACCTCGATTCCGATGTATGTATGCTAACGAGCATAACATTAGCAAATTATGAATCAACACCAGTTTATGTCTTTTAATTAATTAAAAGAGAAGTTTAATTAAGATTAATATTAATATAAAACACTTCGATAAATCAAGGAGCTGTTAAAATTAGAACGATAATTGTCAAGTTTGATAATTAAGTATAAGTGTAATTGTATTTTTTATACTATCACAACTAATTATTAAAAATATTACTTTAATGGTTTACAAATAGCTACCAGTACTAAAATTTTTTTTCCTTGATTTATTATTCTGTAAATGTATATGAACACATCAAATATTCGAAAAAATAATGTAAGAGTGACTCTTCAACAATATAATTTACAATAAGTATAAATATCGGTGTTGATTAGCCACAACCTGCCATTATATGCACGCGATAGAAACAAGAAACGTCTTCAAGTTCATCAACGATTAATTTAAAATACAAATGATAAATATATAATATAAGATTTATTGCTTAAATTTATTGTAATAAAATAATTATCAAATTTTAGATACAGCTTTGCTAATTGCTACTGCAGTGATGAAGCTAATACACTGTACAACCTACTTGAACTACTTATGGCTTCACGCTTACTTTAAGCAAACATCCGTTACGCAATACACCTAAAATTCGACTTATTAGTTAAACAATAAACGATATGCAATTTTAGCGACCAAATTGGCTAGACGTAAGGACAATTTTGTGGCCTTCAGATTTTGTATATAAACTTTAACGGTGGTCAGCTACAGCATTAGTTTCATACCTACTCTAAGTAGTAAATCAATCGTTAAAAATGAAATACTTAGTAGTCCTGTCGTGCGTCTTTGTGATGGCATACGGGGTAAGTTTTACTACAATAAAGCAATTTTCATTAAATTTGCGACACTGCATATTACTTCACAGATCTCCCAAGAAGCCGTGGATGAATTTAAAGCAAAGCTTATGAACTGGCTCGGAATGCAAGTCAGAAATGGGGTGCAACTGAAGTATAAATTGATAAAATATATTTTGGCAAATTTGGTTGTATTTTGTATAAGCAGCACAGCTAGGCCATGAGAGTGTGATGCTTTTGTTGCTTAAAATGTCTTTGGTTAAAAGAATATTGTACGATTAAATAAGTTTAATACATTACCTATACTCCTAAAGTATTTAAAATTTCAAATTAAATATTAATCGTTTTGTTTACAAATTTTTTTGCCAATTAGATTAGATTTGTAACTATTCTTTTTCAGACGATGTTAGCCCACTGATGAAAAACGACCCCCAACCACAGACAAAGGCAAATGCTTCTTGGCCTGCATTCACAAGAAAATGGGTTTCGTAAGTACTTGAAACGTTTTAAATTTGTGTCATTATTGATATAACTGATATTATATCACATTTCATGAGTTTGTGGAACCATTTATTAAAATTATGAGTGGATTCCAAATTAGAAACTCAGTAGAAAAAACACTAAATGTAAAGGAAGACCAAGCAACTCAAAACAATATAATAAATACAT
>CALNHX010010354.1:0-41000 GCA_940337035.1 Agriotes lineatus | reverse complement strand
AAGCATGGTTTCACGTGCGTACAAATTGCAACCCGTCCGATATAATTAGCAGGGGAATGCTACCCCAGGAGTTACTCAACTCACGCTTGTGGTGGCACGGGCCAGAGTTTTTGTCACAGGCAGACTTAAAACCCCAGCCCGTTAAAATTGATTCGGGTGAGCTAGCAGCCCAAGAGTCGCGCCCAGTAGTGGCCACTCTTCACCATCGCGTCCCAGAATTTGAACTTTTCAGGCGCTATTCCAGTTTCACCGGTGCCAGAAATCAGCTATCGGAATTAAAAAATATCCTGTCAGGCTCTAGTGAGCAATGCATAAGGGAGGAATTGTCGAAACATAGCATTAAGTGGAATTTTATTCCGGCACGCTCTCCGCACTTTGGCGGCATTTGGGAAGCGGGGGTAAAGTCATTGAAATATTATTTAAGGCGAATATCTTGCAATGCAAAGTTAACTTTCGTTGAGTATTACACCATGCTGACTCAAGTGGAGGCGATACTAAATTCCCGCCCACTCTGTGTTCTACCTACCGACGCCTCTTTCCCCGAAGTCCTTACTCCTGCCCACTTCTTGATCGGTCGGAAGCTGACTTCGTTTCCGGAAGCCCAACTCCAGGACATACCGGAAAATCGTCTCAGCCGCTATGGGCTGGTCCAGCGGCTGTCCCAGCAGTTTTGGGATCGTTGGTCCCGGGACTACCTCCACCTCCTGCAGCGCCGGCCTAAGTGGAAGTCCTCCACCACGTCTCTAGCCCCCCAGGTGGGCGACGTGGTACTCGTCCACGACGAGGCATCTCCAAGCTACCGTTGGCCACTGGCAATCATCTCGGCCACATATCCAGGAGCGGATGGTATTGTGCGTGTGGTGCAGGTGCGCGATTCCCGAGGGAATCTCCTGAAACGCTCGGTGCGTAAAGTGTACATCCTACCCAAAGACGATCATTGCGATCAAGGGCAATAAACATTGACTTTGCTCTTAGTTGGTAGTTTTCGCTAATTGAACAGTTTGCTAGGTTTAGTTGTTTCTTTGCTTGTATTCATGCTAGTTGTAAGTTATCTGTAAGGCTCTTGGATTATCATCTGTCCTTAGTTCTTGTTATGCATTTGATTATTTGGTAGTGTCAGATTTCAGTTTAATTTTGGGATTTAATCACGTCGTGCCATAGTCGGCACTTCGGGGGCGGCATGTTTGATTCACACAGATGCGTGCATCAAAACCTTTTTGATTATAATTATTCATGTAATTCAATTCATAACTGTTCTATCTCATTCAAAGGTCGTGGTAAAGTCAAATTTGCATCTTGCCGTATTTGTTTGCCTCTGTTAATATTGGAAAGGAATTTGTAAGCTTCCCTTAATGGCTTTTAAGCGGATGGATACATTTTCTACTAGAACTTAAGCCGACTTAGCATATTTGGGAATCATGGGTTTATGGATTTCGTTCAATTGCCTCATTGAGAGAGCTTAGCATTAGGATTCTTAGAATAAGTATTTATTCCTACGTGCGACGCTCCGATTGGCTACGCAGGATCGCCTCAGCCAATAGTGTTTGAGCTTGCCCCTCCTTGATGAATTTGCGAGTTCGGCTCGTTGTAAATTCAGAGTTAGTTAGATTCAGAACTTCGAGGAAGCAAGCAGCTATGCTTTGTGCTGGGTTGCGGTCGTTCTAACTCCCTGGAGAAGACGTTTCCAGGTTGTTTTGTGTTACGGTTACGCGCAATTTGCTATTTTTGCGTGGCCAATCCAAGCGTGTCACAACAGTTGAAGCTTTTGTAAAAAAACCATCGGTCCATCAGTGACGTTTGTAATCGTTGTTACTCAATATACTCGTGTTTGTTAAGTCTTGTTTCACTCCAACAACTAACTGAACCCAAGTTAGGGTTATTAAGTGGCAGTTCCCGGCAATCCCATTGAACCGGAATTCGCAGCGGATTAACTGGAGGCCCCATTCGTGGAAGCCTCTTATCAAGTTAATCGTACAAAAAACATCTATTATTATTTAGTATAACTAATTATCTAGTGTTTGTTAAATTTTTATAGATTTGTGCTATTAGTTATTATTGTATTGCACATATAGTAATCACATTGTTCTGTAAATGGGTGTTTGTACCTGTTGGACAATTAAGGCAATAAATAAATAAATAAATAAAAAAAAAGATAAGAAATCTTAGGATTTCTAACTGGGTGGTAGCATTATACCCTTGAATAGTGTGTTGCATAACCGTCCAACTAGAATTCACCGTTCAAAATTTTGGTTTGTCCAGGATTTTTATAATATGTGTTTAGGTGGAATCGTTTTCTAGATATTATTCAATCTCAATCAAGTATGTAAACGAACACATTTGCTCGGATTTGTCGCAAGCTGAAAAATTAAGTTTATATTTCAAAAATAAAAAATACATATAAATTAGCCTATATACAAAAACAAATTTTATATTAAAAAAAATAACCATAAATTTGGTACTTCCCTACATCCTAAAATTATAATAAAGTAGCGAGCTGCTCTTTAAATTAATTGTTCTACATGTTATCTTGGCCAAAAGATTATTAATGGATATTTTGGTTAGCGTGGTGTGTTGCCTAACCCCTATCCTAAGCCCCCTTAAGGATGAAAAATTGAAATGATTTGACAATTGACGACAGAAACGAAAATGAGAACTAATGCATAAGAAAATCATTCAATATTAATGTTTATTGCAATTTGTATAAGAATTGTCTACATGCTATGAATATGCCACTTTATTTTACATGCTTGCTGGTGTGGAAGGATAAAGCCATCACAAACTGATGCCAAATAAATTTAGTAGAGCAGTTGAGCAATATAGAAATTAACATGGGAAAAATGTAAATATCTTGTCAAGTGGATGGCTTGCTGATTTTACATCATGTTGATTTTCACATCTGCCACATAACATTTCAACACTAAAATAGTAATAAGTAGGTAGGTATAGTGAAATTTTTACCCCAGTAGAAAACGTTATCTCTTTTCATCTTACCCGAACTGGGTGAAACAAAAAATCACTAGAACAACTGATCGTCGTAACTTAAAATAATTAACGACAATTGTCAGTTTGACACTGTCCAGTATTTCCATTTCCATTTCAAAATGAAAAGAATTTCGGATGAATCGAAAACACTTATTTTAAGTATCATAAAATACTTCGAAAATGAAGAAAGTAATCATCATCGAACAAGTGAAAACGCTTCATAAGCATTAAAACTTGCAAAGAGTAGGTACTTTATACAAATTGAAGAAAGGATGGAGAGCATCTCATAAAGATTTCACAGAAAATGTGTTGCAGAAAGTTGCTGTTGCAAAAACTAACCTCGATCCTTGGATGCTAAACTCAAGAAATATTAAATAGAACAAATAAGGCAAGTTAAGGTTTATTATGCTTTAAACAACATAATTATAAATAAAAAAGAAGTAAGCAACGTAACTAAACTAAGAGTGTACAAGGGTGTCTATGTGACTACACTAATATACGCCTCAGAAAGATGGATCATGCAGGACAAAGTGAAAGGAAGGGTAACAGCAGGGGAAATGAAATATTTGAGAAGAATGGTCGGAAAAACGAAACGCGACAGAATTAGAAAGACAGCGATTAGAGAAGAACTGGAAATGCAACCATTAGTAAAAAAAGTGGAGGGAAAGCCGTTTGCCTGGTTTGGGCATGCCATGAAAATGGGAAATAGAAGAGGCCTGAAAAGGATACTGGAACAAGGTCGGAGGAAAGACGATATGTAGGAAGGCCTAGGGAAACATGGGAAGAAAGAAAGGAAAAGATGGCACTGGATAGAGGAAAGAACTTAGGTCAACTCAAGAGAATGGCAGCTGATCGTGACCAATACCGCAAATAGATGAGCAACCCAACGCCATAGGCATAAGGGAAACGGAAAAGAAGAAGAAGAATGGTAAACCATATTCGTGACATTATATATAAAATGCACGCTAACCGAAAACCAATCAATACAAAAAATATACTCGAACAACTAAAACAAAAGTTTCATGGAGCAACTGTAATAAAAAACTGCCTTTTGCGTATTGGACAACTTTCAGAAGAGGCCAAACAGGCAACTCTGGTCTTATCGTTTATCCAAATCTAGAAAGTTTTCCAGGGAGTCGTGTAATGTTGATGTCCTGAACAGGCTTCTCTTGACATTAGATCCTCTTTTAACTGGAACAAGACCTACCCCAAGAAAAACCACTAAGCCCTTTTTTTTTAAAGACTTTAGGACTATGCTAGCTTTTGAAGCTTCAATTACAGAAGCTGACAGTGAACCCGAAGAAGTATAATTTTCAAGTGAAGAAGAAGCAAGTTATGATTGAGAATACTGACAAACTTCAAATTCTTATGAAGACGATATGAAAATTAAATGTAAATACAAATAAATATAAACTCACAAAACCATTATTATTATTTTAAAAGTAGCCTATTCTTTCTTTACAAATAAAATAAAAAGTTTTATCATTAAATGCAAATTTGTTCAAATTGGAGCTAATTGCTCTAACTTGATTATAAATTACAGTTGAAACTATTAAACAGAAACTTTTTAATATATTATTTCTTAATTAGTAGAAAATATGCGCATCTCCCCTAAAAAATTACGTATTTCGTTATTATTGAGGTATTTTCTCCAGAAATATGCTTTCTGTAACCAACAACTTTTTTAATTTTCATATTACCTCTTAAATTAATGAATCAGAGCATTTCGAAAGCCAAAAAGTACAGATATAATTTTGGCTAACTTTTCGACCCATGCGACATATGGATTTTATTGGTATTTAGTACCTATCTTCTTCTTCTTTCAATGCATATCCATTACTGAATGTTTGCGACCACATTTTCCATTTTATTCCGGTCTCTTGACGTATGTATTAGGTCTTCCATTGTTCTCAATCTGGTCCATTGTCTTATATGCGTAGCCATGACATCTTTTTCCTTCCCATTCCTCTTTTACCTTCATACCTTCCTTCGATAATTAGTTGTAATAATTGATATTTTGTGTTACGCATTATATGTCCTAGGTACGCTGTTTTTATTTTCTTGATTGTCGTTATTAGTTCTCTGTCTTTCTTCATCCTTTAAGAACATTTTCATTTGTTTCACGTGCCGTCCATGGAATTTTAAGCACTCTGCGGTATATCCACATTTCAAATGCTTCCAATTTGTTCATTGTGGCCATTTTCAAGGTCCATCCCTCCACTCCATATAACAGTATTGACCAGATGTAACATTTTACGAATCTTACTCTGAGGTTCAAATCAAAGTCTGCGTTTGTGAGAACTCTCTTAAATTTTACAAACGCGCTTCGGGCCTGTTCTATGTGGCATTTTATGTCTAAATCAGATGTCCAGTCTTCCTTAAGCCATGTTCCGAGATATTTGAACTTGTTTACACGCTCAATAGGTTCCCCTCCGTGTGTTACGACTGGAGTTTCTGAAAGTGTCTGGTTCACGGGTCACTATCATATATTTTGTTTTTTTCGTGTTTATTGTAAGGCCCATCCTTTGACAATGGTCTGCTATTACGTTGACTAGGTGTTGAAGATCATCCATCTTATTAGAGATTAGAACGGTATCGTCCGCATATCGGATGTTATTAATCCACACCCCGTTAACTTTGATGCCCATCTCAACATCTTCAAGTGCTTCCTGGAAAATCTGTTCGGAATATAGGTTAAACAACAGGGGTGAGAGAACACATCCCTGGCAAATTCCTCTGCGAATTTCAACTGCGTTAGTTGTCTCACCGTCGATCTTAATTTGGGCTCTTTGGTTCAGATATAGATTTTCAATACATCGGATATCCTTTTCGTCAATATCCTTCCGCCTTAGAATTTGCAACAGTTTTTGGTGTTGTACCCTGTCAAAGTCTATGAAGCACATGATTACATTTGTTCTCTGGTCATAACAGTTTTGCACAAGTACTTGCGTTGCAACCAAGGCTTCTCTCGTGCCCATACCTTGTCTAAATCCAAACTGTGAGTCATTGATGGTTTGTTCACATTTTCTGAATATTCTCTGGTGTATGATCTTTAGGAATAGCTTTAGTGTGTGGCTCATGAGGCTGATAAGCCTATGCTCATCGCATTTCCTTGCACTGTTCTTTTTTGGTAAGGGTATAAAAGTTGATAAAAGCGATTGGGCAGGATATTGGCCAGTTTCATATATTTTATTGAGGAGTTTCTGAAGAACTGCAATACCTCCGTCATCTAATAGTTTAATTAATTCTACCTATCACAATTAAAAATAAAGTAGAACACATTAATTTTTAATTTGCACTTTTTGTCAAGTTACAACTTTATTGTATTTTTTGAAGTTATACAAATGTCAGTATATTATTTGTTATCAAAACTGTGATATTTGATGAATTAGTAATATACGTACGTTTAGTAACTAAAATTAGAGATAGGCAGTTGTTTTTTCCGCTGGGGTAATATTTCCACTATAATAGTAAATTATTATACATTACGCTGGATTGTTTTTTCTTTCCAAAATTTCATTTTTTAACGTACAGTAAATATATCCTCTAGTCTCCACATAACTCTGGTCTGTCCTTTTTAAATTGGAAGTAGCATCGTTTAATGGAAATTATATGTTGTGACAAAATTATTTTGGACATTTTGACTTTTCCTTTGACGGAAATTAAAATTATTTTTACACACTTGATAAATCATTTATTTTCTTACGAATATTAAAATAATAAATCTGGCAATGTGGTGGCAAGAAAATGTCGAACTGACACTGACAGAAAAAAAAATTGCATCTGCTACATCACCAAATCAGTTAGTCCAACATGAAAAGAAAAAATGATAGCCAACTCTGTCCCAAAAAGGTCGTGAACGGCTTATAAGGCTAATACCATTGCTGCCAATCAACGCTAATACCTCTCTTTCAAGAAGGGCTTAGACAGTTTGCCTACAAATATTTTAAACCCTGGAAATTGTAATGCTTTACATCTGCACAGTTACGTGAAATAGACATTTCCTACATTTACTTGGTTGCCAAAAGCGAGTGTTAGTTTAATTTCACCTCAGTAACTGCAAACATGGGTAAGGACAAACGACCTGTTTCCGTTGTTTTAAGAAGTTATGTGCGTCAGTTTGGTGTTTTCACTAGCAATGATAAGGTTTTGTATTGCACAGCGTGCGATGATAAGGTGAATTACGCTAAACATTTTCAAGTGACTTAACATTTAAAACAGTTAAACATATAAAATGCGTGGCTTTACGAAATAACAAGTAAACGTTATTGCCAACATGTGTTAATAGTGGGACTAACAGTGGTAGCAAATCAACGGAATTCAATAAAAAAATCTGGTGTGATACACTCACACAATGTCATGATTGGCATTCTGAACTCCAACACCAATAAAAAATTGTATCTCATAGCAATGGATATGTTTCAAAACACCAACCATTCTTCTGTTGCCAAACTATTTAACAACTCTATGTCTGTTTTATGGCCGGAAGGTATACAGTACAACAAAGTTCTTCCTTTTTATTACCGATGCAGCACCTTACATGCCGAAAGCTGCGCTGCGTAAGGCCTGCAAATTTTATATGAGAAGATGATTCATATAACCTGTATGGCACATGGACTACACCGGGTTGCTGAGAAAGTGCGGGAAATATACCCAAACTAAACAATTTAATTTCGAGTGTTAAAAAAGTGTTCTTGAAAGCCCCGCAACGTGTACCTACAGACATTTAAAGAAATAGCCGCGCAAATACCTCTGCCACCAGAACCAATCATAACAAGATGGGGTACTTGGCTCAGTGTAGCAGAATATTATGCAACTAATTTTGTTATAGTAAATGAGGTTATATTTAAGTTTAACGCAGACGACGCGTTATGTATATAAAATGCACAATCTGCAATTAATACTAAGGGCATATGGGAGGACTTACGCTTCATTTTATCGAATTACGTTTGTTTGGGGGAGGCAATCAATAAATTAGAAAAACAGAATAGTTCCGTTCAAGAGGGTCTAGAAATCATTGAAGAAATAAGCAGGTACTCTACTTAAAGGTATTAAATCAACAAAAGGACGAGATATTACTCTAAAATTTAATGTAGTTTTAGAAAAAATAACGGGGTTAGTTTAATTAAAAAAATACCTACGTCCTTAAATAGTCAGGATAATATAAATAATTGTGTGGAAAATTACACGATACAAGAATTAAATAATTTTTTCATAACACCTACTTGTTATTTGTCAATAACAGAACTGTCAACCTGACTGAAAAGTTCCCCATAACAGCCTAGGCTGTTAAACACTTAACAGCCTAGGCCGTTAAGAAATATCAGAGCAGTAACATTTTAACATTGGCAATACTGAAATGTATAGTTAATGACACTGTAAGTATATGTCAAATTCGAGGTTAGCAGGTTAGGCTTTGCGTCAGTCTGAGTCAAAATTGATGCAAAACCTAATCTACTAACATTGAATTTGACATAGACTTACAGCGTCACCAATAATACATTTCAGTATTGCCAAACGTAATTTTTTTCCATAGGTGACTCTGATGAGACGAGTTTTCTAACACCCGTTACTAATACTATTTAACTATTCAACGACATACGGCCGTTATCGCGTCTAACTAACTCGGATAAATTCATTAACCTCGGCCTGACGGCCTCGGCTACAAATTTATCCTCGTTCGTTAAATGCTTAAATTTATCCTCGTTCGTTAAATGCTTACTAACGGCCTTATGTCGTTAATAACTATAAATACGCTACGCTTACATCGTGCGATGTAGAAAGGTGTTTTTCAAAATACAAAATTATTTTTAGTGACAATAGACACAAATTTATCTTTGACAATTTAAAAATGTACGTTAATTATGCCAACTTCAAAAGGTTTGATATGTAATATAATAAGTATCTAATCGTTAATGCTCGTATCTAGAACATTTTAATAAAATAGTATTTATTCTTTTTAGCGGTTCAATTATTATAAGACTTATTTAAACACGACATGATTACCAAACAGCACGTCACCCCTGAATATAATTATTGAGATCTTCTTTATCATACTTTAATAAACTCATGCGGTGATATCAGATTTAGCGATACACTGCGTCGATAGGTCATGTTATGTTTTATATGCGTCTCTCATATACAATTGAAAGACTGAAGTGCTGCCTACATGTCGAACGCAGAACTACTACTGTGTATAAAACTACCTTCTACCCTACCATGTATACGGACGGACCCATCAAAATACTCGTTTCCTTTACTCTTCAAGTTGCAGTACCTCAGACGGGTATGCATAAGCGCTTAAATAAATATATCGATGGGGATTAATATACCGATGGGGCCGTAATTATATACCGGCTGACCACAACGAGTGTGATTTTTTTTCTTAGGTTGGCACTGTTTATGTCGGTGGCACTGTAAGTCTATGTCAAATTCGAGGTTAGCAGGTTAGGTTTTGCGTCAGTTTTGACACAGAATGACGCAAAACCTGGCACTGTTTATGTTGGTGGTCAAATTCGAGGTTAGCAGGTTAGGTTTATGTCAGTTTGTGTCAAAAGTGACGCAAAACCTAACCTGCTAACCTCGAATTTGACCACCAACATAAACAGTGCCAACCTAAGAACAAAATCACAATCATTTATGGTCACCCGATATAACGTAATAAGATAACATGAACAACACAGTAGAATACTTGAGTTAGAAAGAGATGACCATACAAAAAAATGATTTTTTTCTATAGCAAATGTTATAGTGTGCTTTAATCGACTCAAAACATAAGGTCAAATGTTACTTTAACAACAAGGGTAGATAAAGTAGCACTTTAACATTAAGGGTAGATAATAGCTATTTGTGCAACAAGCGCTAAAAATGAATGTTTATGCACGAGTTTGCACACAATGTGTTTTCTATGGCCTTAAATTTTGCATGCGCATTAGATGTCTATTTGGCTCAAAACCGAAAATACCTTTGGTGAAACGTGTACAGGTTGAGCACTTTAAAAACAAAAATTCTGTCCATTTTTGCTATAACTCAAGAACTACCAGTTAAATAAAAGTAACACTTTGCACATAGCTCAGGTTTTTATCCTGAATGAAAATAGGGATATCGTGAAACAGGGTGAATACCTTTCATCCGTCCTGTAGTCACCGCGTCCTTTAGAACGCATTCGTAAACGAATATAATACATGCGTTCTCATGGTTGAGAGGTTAAAGCGTCTGGATAGCAATCGCATTCCACAAATTCAAATCCCACCGGCTGCAAGGTTTTTTTAATTTGCAAACTGATGTAATAAGCATTACTAAATATTTCCTTTTACTGTTTTAGTATTATTAGCCACATTAAAATATTTGTACCTATTTTATGACCAAGAGAAAAGTTCCGTGTAAACCCTTTTACAAATTTTTTACTTGTTTTTGGATTTGTTATGTCATTGAAGGCTCAATTGATTGTATTCTTGCTAGTTGGTATGACAACAAAATAATAGACCATTATAAAATGCTATGACCGTAGGACAATTTTTTTGTATTTAGTTACTATAGAAACAATAATCTTGCATTTTATTTTGGCACACAATATCCTACATCTTCAAATAATTTACCTCCTTATAAGTTGATAGCGTAAAAAAGGTTATAAAACACTCGATAGTTAAGTGCCTTATTGAAACAGACCTCGAAACTAGAAAAACTCAGCTCTTTTTTCTGCCACTTATTGCTTCTGTAGCATACACGATACTCACTCGAGGTGCATTTATTATTACCGTTTTGAAAAACTACAGTCGTACTAGGTACCGAACAACAGTGAAAACCCGCCTTAAAAGAGTAACAATGTCATCTAAAAATCAGGCTCTTGCGAACAATGGAAATCTTACCCACACGGTACTTTTAATTTTCAGCATTTTGGAGCCTTAACGGCATAATAATAAATTTTTTTTCAATCAGGACGTCAATAGCTTGCCTGGTAATATTCAAACAGAAACGAATGAATTATCTACTTTGATATTGATAAGACTAATGAAAGAATGCTTTGTTTTTAAGATGCAGGTGTTACCCTTCTCAAAAACTTCTCACAGCATAGATTACTCAGCAGTAGCGAGAAAGACGCCAAACATGAAAAAATAAAAATCGTTTAAAAAAATTTCAAAATCATGCTACAAAAATAAGTTATCAGTGTTAGTTAAAACAGGCGTCTGAATAAGAGCAAAAAACCATAATTGATTTTTCAAATTTATTCTACATAATTGACCCCGACTAGCATCTGATTTTTATGACATTTAAATAGCTTCTGTTGCGCCATAAAATCTGAATTTTACTCTAACTATTGCAACTTGTGCATAGGTATTTCATAATTGCCTTACATTTAATGTTCCGTTTATCTACTAACAAAATTGGCTAAGTGTTAGAGTAAGGTTGAGGTTAGCAGCGATATAAAGATGCATTGATTAAGCACATAGATACTCACTGGTTCCATATTTTAGCCGATCTATCTTCCTTTGGTCTTTATACAATACTTGGCTCAAATTTTTGCCAATACAACTATGAGGCCTGCAAATTCAATACAACCATTAGGCCAGAAAATCAGCTATATTCCATGTTAATTACGATTCACGTACCATTTTGACAATACTTTTTCTGTTCGTTGCTGCTGTTGCTTGTGATATACTGACATACAACGAAGAATTACTATTTTTCAGAATTTCAATTATTCTCTATTCTGTCAAGCAATTCAGAACCCTTGATATGACAGTCCCCACCACAAAACAATAACTAATGTCCCCACCTTCTAGTGACAATCTGAGTAATCTGACAGTACAAACGATTTGAAATTTGAAGGTTAATTATGGCAGTGGATATTGTACCGCGCATGGGACCCGAAAATAAAATAAAATAATTCCTGAATAATTCACATCACAAATGACTTTTTTCGTTGTTTCTATAGATTGAGGATTAAGGAAAGTTGCGGCTAAAAGCAGAGCAATTTTTGCCGCCCCATTATTTTAAAGTACACAAGTGTTGTGTTTGTTACGACCTGAAATAAAGCAAACTTTTTTATATATACTTTTTTATATAAAAAACAAAAACATTGGAACAGACCAAATATATACATTATAATAAAAAAATAATTTAGAGTAGCTATTTTTAAACAAAAACAAAAGAAAATCGATATTATATTAGCAACAAATTTAAAATAGGTAATAAATAAATAAATAAATAGACCGAAACAAAATTCTTACGATAAAGGGTGTAACTTAAGCGCGTCGAAATATTTCAGAGTGGTTATCCTTAGCCAATTTAAAAAAAAAAATGATATTGTTGTAGTCTTAAAGTTTTTACTTGATTTTATTCAATTTTACTATTGTTTTCAGGGTTTTATCAATATTGGGCTCTAATTTTTGCCTTCTTGTCCACAGCTTGAGCATGCACTTGTAATTACTTTAATTACTAAACTCTTTATCTCGGGGTTACTTTCGAATGTAATTAGGACATGCACAATGAAATTTATAATGCTTTAATACGGGGGATGCTCTGTTAATAGTTAGTAGCAGGCCATGGAAACTCAATTGGCTAGAAACAATTGCAACAATTGAATGTAGCATTGGTTGACAGACGTTACCCACAATTGTCAAACGTTTCGACTTCCTTGTGAAACGTAGTTAATTTTATAAGTTAAGTAGTTGTGCATTTTTAATTCAGTTAAAATGAGCATTCCGCGAACTTCCTTTAGAGCTATGATTTTCGATGACTATAAAAGACAGTTAGGATACCAGCAAAGCCATGAAAATTTGATAGCAGCGTTTGGCGATGCTGCCCCTTTATTATCCGCTGTTAGTCATTGGTTCCGCGAATTTCGACGAGGGCGAGAGCTGCTAGAAGACGAAGCAAGACCTGGAAGACCTACAGAAGCTGCCTGTTCAGAAAATGTTGATCGTGTGGCAATCTTGATTCAGTCCAATTGAAATATTACTTATAGGGAGATTCAGGAGGAAGTGAAGATTGAAACCTCGGCGGTGAATACCATTTTGCATGAACATCTTGGGGTAAGAAATCTAACAAGCCGTTGGATACCGCATTTGCTCTCAGAAAGTCAAAAACAGGATCGAGTAGACTGGTGTAAATTTATGTTGCTAAAATTTGACGGAGGAGCTTCCAAGCAAGTGGCATACATTGTAACAGGTGACGAATCTTGGGTATACAGTTACGACCCTGAAACTAAACAGCAGTCTAGTGTTTGGGTATTCGAAGATGAAGACTTGCCCACAAAAGTAATTCGTGGCAGAAGCGTCAATAAGAAAATTATTGCTGTTTTTTTTTGCCGAAGTGGTCCTGTTGCTGTTATTCCACTTGAAGATCGCAGAACCGTTAATTCTGAATGGTACTGCAAAGTGGATTTACCACAGATGTTTGGAAAATTACAGACAGATCGCCAAAGGACCGGTTTGCGTAACATCTTAGTCGATCATGACAACGTATCCTTCCACACTGCTGCCAGAACATTGGATTTTTTGAAAGATTCGGGAGTTCAATTGGTAACTCATCCTCCGTATAGCCCAGATCTGGCGCCGTGCGACTTTTTTTGTTTCCAACTGTTAAAAAAATAATGCGAGGCAAAAGATTTTCCAGCGCAGATGCAGCAGTTACAGAATTTCAAAGAATTTTTGAGGACCTTTCAGAAAATGAATTTTCCGAATGTTTAAAAAAGTGGTTTCAAAGAATGCACAAGTGTATTAGTCTGAATGGAGAATATTTTGAAAAACAATGCAACGGTCTTTTAATAACTAACAATTTTTAGCGCAACCCTCCTATGAGACAATTGTATTTATAAAAAATATATCTGTATTTATCATTTTCATAACCTTTGTTTAAATACTTGTAAACTAATTATTTAAATTCAATTCAAATTTTATATTAATAATACTGTATGTTTAAAATAGTTAATTAGTTAAGTTATTAGACGTTAATGTTTTTGTTGTTAAATTTAATTCAATTTTATATTTGTAACTAGCAGATAAATAGTTGTAATTACTGCTTTCCTTTTTATATCAGTTTTATTTATAAGTAAAGTTTTACACACTTACTTGGTCCAATTCACTTGATAACTGCATCAGCTATTCTTCTCGTCCTAGTCAGCCATCTCTTCTGACCATAAGTTACATGCAATAATTTAGTATTTTTGAATTCGCACTTAATTCTTCAACATATCGCGACTTATAAGTATGACATTATATTACTGTTCGTACCAGTATTATTTTAACATGTAAATGTGAATATTTAATGTCAAATTAAGCTTGTCAATCGAATTAATAATTGTTACACGCCATTTGTTCTGTTATTTTTAATATACCCTCCAAAACCATTGGTTATTTCCAATCGATAATACATATTTCTATTCTTAATCTTTATGACTTTTCTATTTGTCATTAAGCATACTTTTTAGGTTAACAGTTCTGAATTGTGCCTGTCTCCAACTATATGATAATATTAACCCTTTTATATACCAAATATGTAAGAATAAAACTTTTGTATTATCTTTTATACGAATATTTACTTCTTTCAGATAAAGTTTAACTAACATATACAAGAGCCATTTTTTTTCAACCTCCGATGGGCATAACAAACAGACAAGTGCATATATAACATTGATTTTATTACTAAAAGTTGCCGCCAATGAATTAAAATGAGTCTTGACGTTGTTTGGAAGCTCCTCGTTATTTTGGAAGCGCTGCCTTCCTAGCCACTTCTTCAGTTCAGGGAAAATATGGGTGTAACTCTGCGCTAGGTCAGGACTGTATGCCGGGTGATCGAAAATATCCTCTTAAAATTGCTCAAGGAACCGGTGGGTTACAGCAACCCTGTACAGGCGTCCCTCCGGCTCCTTGAGCAATATGGCGGAACTGAAGAAGTGGATTATAAATAATCAGTGCTATAAATTTAACATACAAAAAATAGTGACACCCTGCAGAAAATTAAAAGCGATCTTATTTTAAGGGTAGGTTATGTATAACTTTCGACAGAAAGTGTCCCTTCGATTTTTTGGCCATATCTTAGAGAAGTATCTAATTCCCATGTTTTCAAGTGACGTGAATTATACTAAATTTCAAATAAGCATGCAGTATCTACTTGTAACTAAGCAGTAATCATAACTATGCCGTGATTGATGGATAGAAAGTCATCATTCCAACCATCTAAAAATCAAATACTTGTCAAAATTGCCAATTTGACATATGAAGGTTAGCTTGCAACGTTTATTTGAATATTATAAAACAAAATAAAAACGAGCAGTCAAACAAACTTATATTTTGCCGAGGTCGGTAGCTCGGTGGTAAACATCCTGACTACTGATCTAAGGGTCGCGAGTTCGATTCCCGTTCCCGGTGAGGTTTTCAAAAATACAAAAATGCAGATGAAAGCTTCTACAGAATGCCATCATTCGGAAGTGATGTAAAGCCGTGAGTCCCATGTTACTACGATGTGTAGCATGTAAAAGATCCCTTGCTAGGGTTGGAACTCTTTAGTCTCCTCAAAATTCTAAGTAGGACTTTGACCATAAGACCAAAGCAGTCGGTGTCTAAGGTACCTGGTACTCTGCATGCCTAGACCTTGTCCATTAACAAACAAACAAACAAAACTTATATTTCCCTAGTGTGAAACTGAGTTTGAATTTAGAACGCCACCTACTGTATTCTTATTTGAAATTTAGTATAGTTTTGTTGTTCTTTGTTAATTATTGTTGTTATTATTAATTTTCCACTTCTTCGTTAGTTATTTTTGTTATTGTTTACATATTCGTCGTTTAATTTCGGGGAGCTTGATTTTATAACCACAAATCGTAACTATTAAATATTTTCTAAAATGTTACTTTAAGTTGCAGTTATTAGCTTATGTTAATAATATTTTGTTAGCATTTATTTATGTAATATTAAATTTCTTTTTACACAGGACTGCAATGAGCTGTAGAGGTAGAAAATTTGTGCATTTAGAAGCAAGAAGTATAAATGCAGATGTTATAAAGTTTTTTAATGAACAGCAGGCTTCTAGAAAGTGATTATTTTCGGTAAAGAATTAGCAGCCATTTGAGAAATCAGCCTCTCCAATAAAGAACGTTCTTAAAGAACATGTTACAGCAGGGAATACTTAAAAGATAACTGTATTATTTCTCAATATTGTCATTAAAAAATATAGTACATGTAATACAATACTTCGTCCTTATTTTTTCAGGTACCACTTTTTTAACATCTAAGAAAAGGACACTGAAGGGAAACTAAGAAAATCGTTTTTGATAATTTTGATTTGGGAGTTTTGCAAAGAACGGTTTACGAAGGATAGCTTCTGCAACAAATTTTAACCATACATTTTACCATAACGCGAAGGAACCCGCTATGCGCAAAGTCGCGTTATATAAACGACGGCGTCGTTTCCCACTCCATGGAAACCCAGAGCTGCTGTACCGATAAAGCCGCCCGGAGAGCATATAAGAAGACTCCGCAACCATTTTAAATCACTTGCGTCTAGCGAGCCGCTGGATTTTCCCACCCTTTCCCCCAAATTATCTCCTGGCTTTAGACTGTGGCAACGCAACCCTACTGTCTCCTAAAGCCACCCCATAACCAGCTATTACATTAGATTGTGACAGTGCGACTCTACTGTTTCCTAAGGAAAAATCCCATATCCTGTCCGTGCTTTAGACTGTGACAGCGTAAACCTGCTGTCTTCTAAAGCAAACCCCAGTTAAACCAAAACCACTGCAATTCATCGTTCCCAACACTACCAGAATCAACGAGACGATTTAAATATTATAACCTGTTAATTATATTGACTGCGGTACGAACAATATAGCCGCATTTATTAAACTTACCTGGAGGGTCCGCATTGGACGTTTAAAGACGACTTTCTGGACCCCGAAGTCCAAGCCTCCCTCTCGAGTCCAAACTCAGACAAATTCACGGCCAGCGAATGCCGAGCTGTCCTTTGCCGGCTAAAATAAGCGAGCTCCACCAGGTCCAATTTCACGGCGCAGTCACGCTGGAAGAAACGTATGGTAACCCTGAGACATCAGCACATCCCGCACTAGCCCTTACGTACTTCCGAAGCCGCATGTATTCCCTAATCTTGTTAATTTATGCGTTTGTTTGCAGAGCACTAATTGTAAACAAACCGGGTAATTTGAAGCCGTGTTGTGGACATCGACATACAAGGCCGAAATACATACTTCGCACCAGAACAAGCCTCGCCGACACCGATACCTATCTGCTAAGTGGGTTGGAGATTTCCAAGGAGCAAAGAAACGCAGCCCCCGTAGAAATTGCTAATTTTATTAATATACAATTCATGTTTGCTTAGAATTACTGATTTATTTGTACATATAGTAAAAAAATAATATATAGTTGGTAAATATATTTGGGTTTCCTGACTATATACATTTGAGAATTAGAGAACATTTTCTCAGATTTGAGTTACCCGAGATATACATACAGAGTGCCCTTCGCAGCAACGTTTGAAACGTTGCAGCGTAATTTAATAATCATATTTTTAGTCAGTCACAGAGCGAGGCAATTAAAATTCAAACTAAACTAGGTTTTTGTAGCGTGTGTAATCAATTTTATTTATTTAAATAATAAAAAAAACCTGTGTGTAATAATAGGATGCATAATAATATAGGTATACTGTTAGCTAATTTAGTTCATTGGTAATTCTTTTACAAAATGTACTTTGTACACTCGGGTGCAATTGCCTGCCGCCAACTCAGGCGTACAGGTTTTTAACAGACTAGTCGGTAGAACGAAGTAAGAGATATAAATGCCCAGTGCGCCAACGAATTTTTTGGTATTACATACGGCTAGTGCACCCAGGTGTTCAACGAGAATTAGTAAACTCAAACAGCTTATGCATAAACACAATTCCTGAGTGAGGAGCTTCAAATACGATAGAACTAAATTAAATCCCCATAGTTGACATAATCACACTATAATTTCCAAAAAATCAGGATCACAGTACATATAAATATCACAAATTATAGATCTACTATCAGAATCGTAGGTGGCCACAATATTACTTGCTACAACTACTTAATTATATTTGGAAAATTTAGCAGTAATAACATGGGGTACCTCAGACAAGAATTAAAATTAATGCTCACAGTTTGTAATACATCAATAAAGAAATAGCCTTATTGCACACGATAAAAATAGATTTAGGGACAGGAAAAGATTACAGTGGCGAATCCGGTGAGTGCTTGGTTTCGGTGAAAACGCAAACGCGATTCCAGGTGCGAACTAACGGCAAAATGATGTCACAATTTTCGGAATCGTTTGGCCGCACGTTCGGGCGGCCAGAAGCTGGTGGCTCAGAGAGGACTTCACCGTGCGATACTGGGACAAATCATACCTGAAAGTAAAATTCCTTGTGGAATCCTCTCCTGAGATCAAACAGCATCTGCAGCAGGGGTCAAAGCGGGCCCGGAAATCCAGAAAAATACCAGCGCATGAAACGTTCGCTCGTGAAAGTGAAAACTAGCTGTAGCTGAAGCCTCAAATCGGCCCTCCGACACGAGGTATAAGGGAGGAAGAAATCCACGATAGCATACAAGGCCGACAAAATATTTCGAAGCGCACCCTTTACTTACACCGGACAAAATTCCAGGCAATTTTCGAAACACGTGGCAGCATGAAAATTCCGCCAACCGCGACATATCGAAATTCGGGGACTAGAAATCCACTTCAAGATGTAGGCTTATATAAACACCATCGAAACTAACGGCAGCCTAAAATTAATCCTCCAAAACTCTAATAGGTGCAGCTCAAGCAAAATTAAAACAACTACTAATTGCTACCTCGGCATCTAGTCGTTTCGCCAGCGATGTAGGACAAGAACGCGTGTCGAAACAAATACCAGTTTTTAGAACCTATCTACGCGAGGCCAAGAAAGGAGGCATGGCGTGGCGCGGGAAATACAAACGGCATACTCACAGACACCCGCTCGAAGAGATGCGTAACAATGCGAAATGAATACTACAGAACGCGAAATTGGAAGAAGGCGCAAATGAATCGTAACAATACATAGATGGACGTTAACATATTCAGAGATAACCTCTTAGCACATTAAGCGCTTTCCGGACAATCGTCAACATAGCGCCGAAAAACCACAATCCGCCCATTTCAGTTCGGCACAATGAAAAATATATATAACTATAAATTCACAATTAATTTAAAGCGAGCACAATATAAAAAAAATAGTTGAATATTACATATATGTATAGACACCGTTTGAAATTATAATTATAAATTACATACGAGCAGAATGAAGCTCTGCCGCAATTTTAGATTTAAATTGTGTACTAGATACTGAAAAAAATCTATATGACTGTAAAAATTATTATGGGAGTCCATAATTCTATGATGCATTTTTAAATGAATTAGAATGGCAAGTTTGAAGATAAAAAGTGAGCGTTTACGAGTCGGATATTGGGGAACATTGAAGCTGACATCATATAGTAACACAGTATCGATTTTATTATGAATCACTTTACGTATAAAACCTAAATCTAGCATATTGCGTCTATCGGATAAACTAAATAGACCATAAAGCTTTAAGTTGTGATCATAGGTATTAAAGAATCACTGTTTATGGAACTTGAAATTCAGTTTATTAATAAAAATAATTTGAGTTCTTTATATTTTATTAATGTAAATAGCATACTGAGGGTTTCATGCGATTGAAGCAAGATTACTTGTGAATAATATAGTATTTTATATTAGTGAATTGACAAGTAATTCTGAATATAAAACCCACATTTTTAAAAGCTTTATTTACTATTGAATTAATAATGGATCCGAAAAGCAGTTTTGAGTCTAAAATTTGTTGATAACATAATTAGTGGACAGTTATTTTTGGTAAATCAAATTTGCTGGCATTTGCTTACATTAAGAAAAAGTCTATTAGTATTGCAGTATTCGGAAAAGCTGATAATATCTTTCTGAACTTCCTCAGCATCGCTCCTAGTATTTACAATTTTGTAGTATCTTATATTGCCTGCAGAGAGTTTAAATTTAGAATATTTAATAAAAAAGAACACAAAATAGATCCAAGATGCGATGCTTGAAGAACTCCAGAAGTCACCTTAGTAATAACCGGGGCTACGCACTGCGTTCTATTAGTAGGTAAAGATGACTAAATCCAGCGAAGACGATTGCCGTAAATACCAATACTATTTAACTTTATTATAAGTGTGTCATGAAAGAGCCTATCAAATGCTTCCATATAGTCTGTGTAAACGGAATCCACTTGTATGCAATTATCAAGACACGCTGTCACACGTCCGTCATGTTCGTCATGTGCGTCATGTTAGTTATGTCCATCATGACTGTCATGTCCGTCATGTCCGTCATGCCAGTTATATTCTTCAAGTCCATGACATGCAACGTTGTCTAGAAGTTATTGCAGCGTACCGAAATTTGTATTGGCAGCTAGGAAATTGTTACACAGTTAGGGGTGTTAATATGTACGCTTTAAAACCACCGGGAATCAGTTGTAGCAATTATTCGATGTCTGGTATTTATATCAGAAGGATATGTAATTATGAATGCAGATCCATCGCAGATGATTCTCACTAACACGAATTGCACTCTGTGGTACCTCTGTGGCAAAAACTCACTCCAAGAAAATTTAGCGTTAAAGTTCTCACACTTTATAATAAAACGTCGTATAGAAGCTATTCTAGAATCCCGAAATTTGTATTGTTAGCTAGGAAATTGTACACGGTGCATGGAGCAGTTAGGGGTGTTAATATTAAACCACCAGGAATCAGTTGCAGCAATTATTCGATGTCCGGTATTTACATTGAAACAATAAGAAAGCCGACCTGCGATTAATTAATAAAATAAGCAATGGTAGTAAAAATCGCAGATCAACCCCCCTACCATTTATACACCACGGCAGCTCTGAAAAACTGTTACTTACTCACCGCGATGGCCGACTAGCTCAAATATCGGCGGCCTTAGATCGTAGGTTCAAATCATCAGCTATGCACCCTGGAATGTCTTCAAAAAAAGGAAAAGGAAATGGAAATGGGCGCCAGAAATCAAAAGATTTCAAATAATAAGAAAAAAATAAACTACAAGTGACTAGCGTTTTAATTAATCATTAATAAGAGTTTTGAAGAGTCAGTAACCAATAATCAGGATAATTAAAATGTAAATAATGTAATAACACAATTGTGTATCTTAACTGAAGGTTGCGACACGCATAAAATTAAGAACCCCTTTCGGGTTATTTTAATAATTTACCAAAAACACTCGTGGGATAAGCTTATCACAGTCATCTAATAAAACCTTCTGTTAGGCTATTGAAAATAAATAGCGTGACTGTACCTTTTACATAGGGTCGAAACACACATAAAAAATAGCAAAATTTATAACTGTGCATAATTAACTATAAGCATGAAAATTTAATGTAAAAAGCAAGAGCATGTATCAAATTGAACATTACATTTTAATAATTGCAAAACGTATGAATTTAAGTTTTAAATATTGACGGGTTTAAAATGCATAAATGGAGAAACCAGATATCAAAAACACGATAAATCTCGGAACAGCACAACTAACCTCGCAAAATAAGCTGGACGTGAACGGCTACAACCCTTGTTGGAATCGCCAAGGATGCGCAGAAAATTGCTGCAGAAGCATCCCCAAAAAGGCAGCAAAAGCATCTTCAAAAGGCCGCAAAACGCCGAACCCAGCAGGTGTCGAAAGTGCGATAAGGCTTGGCCTCCGAGATAAACTCGTTGTTGAAACGGAACTGGTAATTAAGAGCTAAGAACGAATTTAGTTACTATGGAGATAATAAAACAGAAAAGCGCAATCGTACCTGATCATAATCAGCCCTTAGGAAACACATTGCCTATTGAAATTGGTTGAGCGCACGTAATTTGGCTTAATTAAAAACAAGGCTTAGCCTCGCCGGTATCGGCGGGCTCAAGCGAAGACAGCAAAATGCCCGGACGAAAAATTTCGTGCCCGAAAGAAGGCTCGCACTCCGATAAGAGATAGCGGAGGTCGAGAGAGCATTGCGCAAACGATAAGAACTTGATCCAGGTATAAAATACGTTGGTTTGGAAAATTTACGAATTCGAAATGCAAAAGGATTTATAATTTAACTAAAAATATACAGGTTAAGCCTGAAATAATTGGATAAGTGGCGAAACAATTAGGCAAAGCCAAAAAATTGTTTCAACATCAGATGGATATGTAATTATGAATGAAGAATCAATGGCCTCGGGAGCAAATGCTCGTCTCTCAGGCGGCCGACCCGGGTTCGAATCCCGGAGAACTATAGAAAGATTTTAAAAATCGTACGCTTCCCGGCTACCACGCTAACACCTGTGGTAGTCGTTAACCCCTAAATAAGAGAACTCTTCCTCATTTTCGACGGGCAAGGCTAGCCCCCTACCCGGCCTAAGGGCAAAGAGGGCTCATAGAACCACTTTGTGGTTAAAGACAGGCCACTGGCCTATAATAAGAGGAAGAAGAAGAAGAATCAATGCCAGAAGATGATCATGCTAACGTGAATTGCACTCTGCGGAATCTTTATGTGCTCAAAACACTTTCTAAGACGGTTTAGCGGCAACGTTCCCTATATTAGATTACAAAGCGTCGTCTAGTTGCTATTGTAGCATCTTGAAATTTGTATTGATAACTAGGAAATTTTACACGGTGCAAGGAGCAGTTTGGGGTGTTCATATGCACATTTTGAACCACCGGGAAGCAGTTGTAGCAATTATTCGACGTCCCGTAATTACATCAGATGGATATGTAATTATGAATAGAGAATCCATCGCAGAAAATGCTCATGCCAATGTCAATTTTAGTCTGCTCAAAACACCCTTTAGGAGGTTTTAGCGGCAACGTTCCCTATATTAGAACACAACACATCATCTAGTTGCGATTGTAGCATACCTAAACTTGTGTTTAGAGCTACGAAATTTTTACACAATGCATGAAGCTGTTTGGATTGTTAATATGCAAGCTGTACAACCACCGGAAGGAAGTTTTAGCAGTTATTCAATGTCTGGTATTTATATCAGTTAGATATGTAATTCTGCATGGAAAATCCATCGCAGAAGATTTTTATGCTAACGTCAATTGCACTCTGGGGACTCTTTATGTACTCAAAAGGCTCTCTAGGACGCTTTAGCGGCAACGTACCCTACATTATAGTACAAAACGTCGTCTAGTTGCTATTGTAGTAATTTGTATTGAGAGCTAGAACATATTTACACGGTGCATGAAGCAGTTTGGGGTGCTAATATGGACGTTTTACAACCACCGGAAAGCAGTTGTAGCAATTATTCGATTTCTGGTAATTTTATCAGCTAGATATGTAATCCATCTCAGAAGATACTCATGCTAACGTCAATTGTACTCTGCGGAATCTTTATGTGCTCAAAACACCCTTTAGGAAGATTGTAGCATACTTAAATTTGTGTACTCAAAAGACTCACTAAGACGCTTTAGCGGCAAAGTACCCTAATTTATATTATAAAATGTTGTCTAGTTGCTATTGTAGAATACTCAAATTTGTATTGAGAGCTGGGACATTTTTTCACAATGCATGAAGCAGTTTGGGTTACTAATATGCACGCTTTACAACCACCACCGGGAGGAAGTTGTAGAAGTTATTCAATGTCTGGTATTTATATCAGTTAGATATGTAATTATGAATGGAAAATCCATCGCAGAAGATTTTTATGCTAATGTCAATTGCACTCTGCGGACTCTCTATGTACTTAAAAGACTCTCTAGGACGCTTTAGCGGCAACGTACTCTACATTATATTACAAAACGTCGTCTAGTTGCTATTGTAGCATACCAAAATTTGTGTTGATAGCTAGGAAATTTTTACATAATGCGTGGAGAAGTTTGGGGTGTTAATATACATGTTCTACAACATTTGGGAAGCAGTTGTAGCAATTATTCGATGTCTGGTGTTTATATCAGATACATATGTAATTATTAATGGAGAATCCATTACAGAAAATTCTCAGGCTAACGTCAATTGCACTCTACGATATCTTTATGTGCTCAAAACACCCTCTAGGGCTTTTTAGCGTCAATGTTTCCATAATTAGATTACAAAACATCATCTATTTGCCATTGTAACATACTTAAATTTGTATTGATAGCTAGGAATTTTTTACACGATGAGTATATCAGTTAGGGGTGTTGATATGCACGTTTTACAACCACCGGGGACCAGTTGTACAATAATTTATTCGATGTCTGGTGTTTATATCAGTTACGTATGTAATTATGAATAGAGAATCCAACCCACAAGATCTTCATGTTAACATCCATTGCACTCAGCAGAATTTTCATGTGCTCAAAACACTCTCTAGGACGCTTTACCGGCAACGTTTCCTATATTCGATTACAAAACGTCGTCTAGTTGCTATTGTAGAATACTCAAATTTGTATTGAGAACTAGGACATTATTACATGGTGCATGGAGCAGTGTGGGGTGTTAATTTTCTCGCTTTACAACCACCGGGAAGCAGTTGTAGCAATTATTCGATGTCTGGTATTTATAAAAGATGGATATGTAATTATGAATGAAGAATTCTTCGCAGCAGATCCTCATGATAGCGTCAATTGCAGCCTGCCTTATTTTTATGTGCTCGAAGCACTCACTCTCTAGGACGCTTTAGCGTCAAAGTTCTTTATATTAGATGACAAAACGTCCCCTAGTTGCTATTGTAGCATACTGAGATTTGTATTAATAGCTAGGTAATTTTTTTACTGTGTATGGAGCAGTTACACGTGTTAAATTGCACGTCTTACAACCACAGGGAAGCAGTTGTAGCATTTTTTGATGTCTGGTAATTTGTAAAATTTGTTTTGATAGCTAGAAAATTTTTACAGGGTGCACGGATCAGTTTGGGGTGTTAATATAAACGCTTTACAAACACCTGTAAGCACTTGTAGCAATTATTCGATATCTGGTATTTATATCAGATGGATATGATTTTATCAATGGGGAATCCATTGCAGAAGATACTAATGCTAACGGCAGTTGCAGTCTGCGATATTTTTATGTGCTCCAAATACTCTCTAGGACGCTTTAGCGTCAAAGTTCCCTATATTAGATGACCAAACATCTTCTAATTGCTATTGTAGCATACTGAAATTAGTATTAATAGCTAGATAATTTTTACAGCGTGTATGGAGCAGTTAGACGTGTTAATATGGACGTTTTACAACCACCGGAAAGCAGTTGTAGCATTTATTTGATGTCCGGTATTTATATCAGATAGATATGAAATTATGAATGAGGAATCCATCGTAGAAGATCCTCATGCTAACGTCAGTTGCAGTCTGCGTTATAGTTATGTACTCAAAACACTCTCTACGACGCTTTAGCGTCAAAGTTCCCTATATTAGATGACAAAACATCGTCTAGTTGGTATTGTAGCATACTTACTTTTCTATTAATAGCAAGGGTTTTTACAGCGTGTATGGAGCAGTTAGACCTGTTAATATGGACGTCTTACAATCACCGGGATGCAGTTGTAGCATTTATTTGATGTCTGGTATATATATATCAGATGGATATGAAATTATGAATGGGGAATCTATCGCAGATCCTCATGCTAACGTCAGTTGCAGTCTGCGTTATTGTTATGTGCTCGAAACACTCTCTAGGACGCTTTAGCGTCAAAGTTCCTTATATTAGATGACAGAACATTCTCTAGTTGTTATTGTAGCATACTTAAATTTCTATTAATAGCTAGGTAATTTTTACACCGTGTATGGAGCAGTTAGACGTGTTAATATGCACGTCTTATCACCACCGGAAAGCAGTTGTAACAAGTATTCAATGTTAGGTATTTATATCAGACAGTGGCGTAACAAGACGGTTTGGCGCCGGTGTGCAAGAATAAATGAAAGCCGCTGTAGACAAGAAGTTTCAGAAAAAATAGGGGGGGGGGGTAATTTTTGTTCATGCAACACTTGAAATTTAAAAGAAAATTAATAAGTTCTTTTCTTAACATAAAAGGTTACGTACTGCAAAATAAGTCACGAGTGGTGTAGCTTGAACAAGCGTCCACGTTCGATCAGCAGAGTTAAGCAACGCTGTCTCTGGTCAGAACTTGGATGGGAGTTCCACGGCTGCATCTCTCGGCGCCTCGTGGTACGGCTATCACGAAAAAAAGTTGGTCCCGGCGGTCATACAACATCATGACAGTCGTTAGTGGGGTTGGAAGTCCTCATAACTGCACAGCGACGCCTATAATTGGCCTAACGGCTGTTGGCTGAGTGCGAATTAAATAAATAAATAAATAAATAAAATACATTTAGATGTTTCATTCTTTTATTAAATATAACATAATAATAATAATAATAATAATAATCCCATTATTCCCTATTGGGACATAGGGTATTCGTATATTCTCTCCAGTTGTCATTTTCCTTTGCTCTTTGGCTCAGTTGTGCTATAGTCTTTCCTGTCTCTTGTTTTACAGTTCTCCTCCACGTTTTTCTCGGGCGTCCTCTGTTTCTGAAACTCTAAAGTTTCCAATCAAAACTTTTCTGCAAATTTCAGTTTTATTTTTTTCAACGTATGCCATAACCATCCATGTTTTCTTCTCCTAATTTCTATATTAATGTCCACCTGATTTCTTCGGTCCCAAAGATCTTTGTTCGAAATAATGACTGGCCACCTAACACCTCTTTACAAACACCTGCAATTTCTGCTTTACCAGTTCTGTAACCGTCCACGATTCCGACCCATAAAGTAGAACCGATTTTACCATTACATCAAACACTCGCAAAATATAACATGAAACATAAAAATACATAGGAAAATACAAAAACAAAAACCACGTAAAAGGAATACAAATTTAAATAATTCACAAGAAAAATAAAATACCGATGGGGCCACAATTATATATAACAGCGATGAGATAACATGAACAAGAAAATAACACATATTGCTTGAGTAAGAAAGAGATAAACATAGTAGCAAATATACGAGTAGGCTTGACGCTCACTTTAATTATGACATATGTCAACTAATTGTGCCTACTAAAGTAATTTTGTTGTATGGTCTTCTCTTTCTTACTCAAGCATTATATTTTGTGGTTCATGTTATCTTATTGCTGTTATATATAATTATGGCCCCATCCGTATATCTTTATACATATAATTCTTCTGTACGCGTGTACGTGACTGAACTCCTAAACGGCTGGACCGATTTTGATGAAATTTTGTGTGTGTGTTTGAGAGGGTCCCTGGATGGTATAGATTCACAATTGGATCCGGTAGGTGGCAGTGCAATCGGGTTCTAGGATTTTTTAGAAATTTTTTTGACGAATGTCTTTTTTTAATTTTTATAAGATTTCTCGCATATCAGAACATATAACTCCAAAATTTCACCACCCTCCAATATTTTTTAAAATGAAAAAGATCGAAAATTCGAATATCGAAAAAAACGTTTGCTAAACCCGCCAATAGCAGGCAAACCAACGTTCGGGCAGGACAACGTCTGTCGGGTCCGCTACCTCTTAGGGGGTGAAATGGGGCAAATAAGCATAAAAATCGATATGGGTGTCGTTATTGCGGTTTTTTGCTACGTTGATTGTCTAAGACGATGGACATGACATAAAATTAACACTCTATAGTGGTGAAACGGGGTTTCAGAGACAAATTATTTTTGGGGGGGCCGTTTGCCGGGCCAGCTAGTAGATATATATACCGGGTGCTGACTTGCGCGACGCACCATAGGAATTTGCATAGTAAATTCTTTATGTTCAATTATTTGCTCCCCTAATTATTTTAGAGCTAAAGTGTAAATACATTTTTTGTAGAGAAAAAAATACTGCATCCATTCATACTGTTGCTAACAATTTTTCATTTTCCAGAACCGAAGGAATGCAAAAAATCAAACTAGCATTTTTACAAGAATCAGTGATGCCATGGAATTATTGAAACAAGCCAATGCCAACGCAAGTGCGTGCGGGGCGATCATCCAGTCACTGCCGTCAAAAGATTGAATTTATTGTCGTTTATCTCGTTTTGGTGTAAGTTATGAACCTCATTATTACACCTACAATTATTTAATAACGTGCCTGTAGTTTAAACTTAAAATAAATCAGTCTTTTAATGGTTGTACTTTTTGGAATTTGCCGATACGGATATTTTACAATAAACAAGGAGCTTAGTTAACGAACGTCCACCATACTCGTAAAACCATTTTTGTTATGGACAAGGTCTAGGTACCTTAGAGACATTAAGCAGAACATAATTAATAATGAAACATCAATGACAAACAAACAAAGAACACATATTGTCGCTCCGCACGCATTTGCGTTGGCATTGGCTTGTTTCAGTAATTCCATGGCATCACTGATTTTTGTGAAAATGCTAGTTTGGTTTTTGCATTCCTTCAGTTCCGGAAAATGAAAAATTGTTAGCAACAGTATGAATGGGTGCAGTTTTTTTGTCTTTACAAAAAATGTATTTACACTTAAGCTCTAAAATAATTAGGGGAGCAAATAATTGAACATAAAGAATTTACTATTCAAATTCCTATGGTGCGTCGCGCAAGTCAGCACCCGGTATATATATACAGGTTGTCCGAAATCCGTTTTGAACATAGGAAATTAATGAGTGCGACAAGGAAAACATAAACAAAATGAGTAGCATGGACAAAGACAGAACGTAATCATGGCTAGCTAAATTTTTAAATTAAAATTAAGTCAATGAAACAAACAAACACAAATATTTTAGCTGTTGTTAAGAGTATAAAGTGAGGTTTAAATATACTATTGTTTACTATTCACATAATTATTTTAATTATTTAAACCTCACTTTATACTCTTGATGACAGATAAAATATTTGACAATAGTGTTTTTGTTTCATTTGCTTAGTTTTAGTTTAAAAATTTAGCAAGCCATGATTACGTTCTATCTTTGTCCTGCTACTCATTTTGTTTATGACTTCCTTGTCGCACTCATTAATTTCCTATGTTCAAAACGGATTTCGAACAATCTGTATATGTAGGTAGGTATAGCACTTTAATTAAACTGTCTTTTGCGACACTTTGCTAAAGCTAACATATCTATCAGTGAATTAAAACCAAGAGTACTGGCTCTTACTTTCCCGATACTCAGTAATGCAAAACTCTTTAGGCGTATTTGGCCCATCTTATTTAGCAAAAAGTTTTTAATAATTTTTAATTTAGAAAAAGATCTCTCAGTGGAGGCTGTAGTGACGGGATGTAAAAAGTAGGATATAAGCTGTATACAAATATGGAAAGCTAGCCAATGACATGTAATTAGACAGACATTTTTCTCCCACTTCCTTCACTGCTAAGCAATATTTAATACTAGTTGTGTACGAAGATCGAAATTGTACAATTTGCTTTACTAAGCCGTCATCGAGATCAGTTTCATACGTAGTTTGAAATAATTTGGCACTCTATGACCTCTGCATCTGAGGCAATCGTCAGAAATTTGCGGTTTAAAACTTTAAATTTATAGTATTTTACTATGCACTATGCAATCTAAGAATCACAAACACACACTACAGCTGGAACTTCTAATCTACTCAAAAGGAGAAAAGACTACGCACTCAAAAGAGCCCAGTGGCGCTCACGTATCGTTAGTCTGTTGCCGCTTTGAACCTCTATTCTAGGAAAACTTTTATTTAAACAAAAAACTCCTCTACCGCGGCGCCTATATACATTCGGCGAGGAGGTTCTTTGCACCCCCTGCACATATGATAGTTACGCCACTGATATCAGATGGATATGCAACTATGTATGAAGAATCCATCGCAGAAGATGCTTATGCTAACGTCAGTTGAATTCTGCGAAAACTTTATGAACTCAAAACACTCTCTAGGACCATTTAGCGTCTACGTTGCTATATTAGATTAGAAAACGTTGTCCAGTTGCTATTGTAGCACCTTGAAATTTGTAAAATTTGTATTGATAGCTAGAAAATTTTTACAGGGTGCAGGGAGCAGTTTAGGGTGTTAATATAAACGTTTTACAAACACTGGTCAGCAGTTGTTGCATTTATTCGATGTCTGGTATTTATATCAGATGGATATGTAACTATGAATGAAAAATCCATCGCAGAAGATCATTATGCTAACTTCAATTGCAGTCTGCGATATCTTTATGTGCTCGAAACACTTACTCTCTAGGACGCTTTAACGTCAAAGTTCATTATATTAAATGACAAAACATTCTCTAGTTGCTATTGTAGCATACTGAAATTTGTATGAATAGCTAGGTAATTTTTACAGAGTGTATGGAGCAGTTAGACGTGTTTTTATAGACGTCTTACAAACACCGCGAAGCAGTTGTAGCATTTATTTGATGTCTGGAATTTATATCAGATGGATATGAAATTATGAATAGGGAATCCATTGCAGAAAATCCTCATGCTAACGTCAGTTGTTGTATACGGTATTGTTATGTGCTCGAAACACTCTCTATGACGCTTTAGCCTCAAAGTTCCTTATATTAGATGACAAAACATCCTCTCGTTGCTATTGTAGCATACTTAAATTTCTAGTAATAGCTATGTAATTTTTACAGCGTGTATGGAGCAGTTAGACGTGGTAATATGCACGTCTTACAACCACCGGAAAGCAGTTGTAACAAGTATTCTATGTCAGGTATTTATATCAGATGGATATGCAACTATGAATGAAGAATCCATCGCTGAAGATGCTTATGGTAACGTCAGTTGAACTCTGCGAAAACTTTATGAACTCAAAACACTCTCTAGGACGCTATTAGAACAATTCTATTAAAGCAGTTACTTGTGATACTTCGGCCCTAAATTCTAGCATTTTCACGGGTCACGCCAGCAAAATTCGTAATTCAGTGGTAATGTGATTAAAATTCATTTCCTTAAACCTTATTTCCGCGTGGTCCATTTCAAATATTAACGTATTACCGTCTTGCATATTCATCGAGACTTAATTTTCCGTTGCTAACGTGTTATTAAACCTTGACCCTGCTGCAAACAGTAGTCCCTTTGTTCTTTTAAATTCTTAGTAAGCCGCTTATTAAAGCAGCTTTGTTCTGCCTTTGCCTTCTGCATGGATGATTTCATCTTGCCACTATCACGTTCTAAGTGGTTCTTGACGCCGAACCGGTGGTTGTAATTTTACGTGTGAATCCCCTGGTTAAGTAAAGTTGTTTCAGTATTTCGATCCGTCTGATTCTTAAACGTAACGAGTGGAACAAGGACGTAGATAAGCCGCGTCCGCGCTATGTCATTCTTCACGCTTGCCGCTTGGCAGGAGCTTCACTTCGCTACCGGCTGTTGAACTAGAACAAACGTATTTGATTTTCTTCAGCCCCCGGTTCGCCTCGATCCGGGGGGAGGCACTTGTAATGACGCTTGTAATTCCGCTTTAAATAATGTGTTCCGTGAACTGTGCCTTTTTGAGAACCTGTTGAACTTACCGGAGTGCCTTCTTAAGTAATGGAACTGTTTCGTTGCGTGAGGAATCTTTGGTTTTTCGTGTTGTAAACCTGTCGTTTGGAGTGCAGGTGGAACTAAGCTAGTTAGCAGGAGTGAAGTCCAATTGTCGTCGAGGGTTGCGAGGCCCTTGAATTTGTCGCAACTGCGGATCTTTTAACGGCCTTTAAACATTCCGATGCTAACTTGAGTTTGACGTCGTGTTGTCGAATCTCGCACGTTGAGGGATTTATCCCGTTGTATCGTACGTCGTCTATTCACTCTTCGGGGGATTCTAATTCACCTGGCCAACCCCTGTCGCCTACACCTTCGAGGTTGTGTTCTGCACCACGTCAATCCTTGTGATTTCGCCGTGGTTCCGTTTCTTCAGGCACCTTTAGGGCAGTCGTTTGGAGAGGTGATCATGTACAGTACCGCACGTAATTATGCAATCAGCTGATGTTCTCCAGGTAAAGTTCTTGTAAATTAGTTTTATTGTGTCTAATTAAAAGTGAACGCCTCGTTGAGTGTTGAACGATCAGCGCATTTGTTATTAACGTTGTGCTTTGCTGTTTGCGAAATTTAATGGTTTACCTGTTATGTGCCTATATGTGCCTAAATCATAATTAGTGCCTCTGTGCCTAAATCATAATTAGTGCATCTGTGCCTAAATCATAATTAGTGCCTCTGTGCCTAAATGTAAATGTTCTATAACATTATTGTGTGCGTTTGTACCTACATATTATCCACATTTTTATATTTTATTTTGTACAACACTCATATTTACAGATAATGTAAAACAATCGCTTAATGCAGCACTTGGACACATTTCCTAAGATTAATTATCAATTCTAACACATTTCATTGTGAGCCGTTAGTTGCTATCATACTTGTTTGCATTCATGTTTTTCCAGAACAAATAACGCGTGATGCTAAATCATACAAAGCATTTCTGAAAACTATTATCAGAATCTATTTAGTCATTCATATTCTTTTGGCTTACTTTTACCTTTTGGGACCAAGTGTAAATGCATTCATCGATTATTTTATTATTGTATACTTATTGCATTAACCTATATTTCTAGATATTGTATTTTGTACTAATATTAATTTTAACTTTGAAATGAGTTATTTATCTGTGACGCAGAACGCTAACGTATTACTTCCTCTTTTAAAATTCTTTGTAAGTTGTTATCAATATAGATTGCTAGAAAGTTGCAAGACCGCATGACCGTTCCTTGCGTAGGCATAACAGATAAGGAATTCATTAAAACCACTTCGCTACGTCTGAAGTGGCAGTTCGCAGTTCATCCTAGTTCATCATTAACTGTTGCTGCTTTCAGCACAACAATTTATTAAATGTATATTCAACCTTAAGTTCTTACAATTGTACCTCAGCTTGTGTTTAGTGTTGTTATTTGTGTAATAAAAGTTATTCAAAGTTCTACGAGTTTATATTACGAATTTATGAACGAATTTATTCTACAAGTTTATAAATAATCCTTCCGAACCAGCAAGCCGCTCTGCTACATAACAAGGATTAATTTTGGTGTCAGAAGTGCTGATATTTCAAACGACGGAAGACCACCTACTACAAATTCATCTTTACTATTTCTACCTGTGGATTCCCACCTGCTACAAGCTTCTCTCTACTTCTGTGGATTCTTCAAACGCCGTACCAATTTATTTCTACGAGGTTCTACAACTCCTAGTGACTACTGCCGACTTTAATCCCGCAACTTTTCTACTGAAGACGACTTCAGACCCGCAACTTTTATTTCTACTGGAGACGACAGTTCTTGCAACAAACTTCTAAGTCCATGGAGTACATCACTAAATTACTTCTGTGAGTACAATCTTTTTCTATTTATACTTAACGTGCTTAACTCTGAATGTACCCTTCTCTGCAACATTTATTTTCAACCCCTAACATGGCTACATCAACTAATCATTCTAATAATGCCTCAGACAACGAAGATGACAACATTCAAGATAGACAAAGATCAATTTCCCCAATTCCTGATCAACCGACCTTGTCAATGTCTGAATTATTTAAATTTATACCCGTTTTTTATGGCAATAGAGACGAATTAGCTTCTTTCATTTCCAAAGTAGGATCTGCTTTTTCCATCGCTATTCCAAATCAGCGAATAATTTTACTAAAATATGTATTAACTCGTATTATTGGAAAAGCAGGAGTTTTATTAACCAACCGTAAATTTGACAATTGGAAACAAGTAAGAGATTTTCTTTTATTAAATTATCAGCATAAAAAGCATAAAACCCAACTTCTTTGTGAATTAACTAACTTACAACAAAAATCTTCAGAGTCAGTGTCTTTTTTCGTTCAAAGAATAGAGACTCTTTTAAAAAAAGTGACTGGTTCTATTTTACAGGATTCACCTATAGAATTATTAGATGGTCAACTTTATTTAATGAATGAAATTACTGTCTCAAGGTTTATTCATTTCACAAATCCTAAAGTTTCTGATAGGTTACGTGGTGCAAAATTATCAGCCTTAAATGAAGCCATAACTTTAGCTCTTGCAGAGGAAAGTTCTTTAAAAATGATGAATTCAAGTCAGGGATATATTTTTAACAAATCTAAACCATTTTCTAAATCATTTTCTTCTTAATATTATTGTGCAAATTGCAAAACAAATACGCACAATACGGATAAATGTTATATTAAATCTGCTTCATCTAAAATATATCAAGTAGAAACCAAAAATTCTAAAGACATGCGTAATAATAATTCTTATACTAATTTGTCTTGTAAACTAAAAGGTCATCATATTCGTGATTGCCGAAAGCGAAAATACAATGAAGCTCAGAAACAGAAATCAAATTCTTCGCAAGTTCTCATAAATAGCCCCGCTAATTTAAACGAATGGGATGCCACTGCATAAACCAGGGTAGAGGTAAATTCTACCAATTTCTAATGATCAAATTTTACCAATTTCTAATGATCAAATTCTACCAATTTCTAATGATCAGATTTTACCAATTTCTACTGATCCTCCCACTTTTTCTGATTTTCTTAAAGCTCGTAATTTAGACGAATTACCTCAAACTTATATAAACATGCAGGATGACTACATATCTACTTCGTCTAATCTAAAATTATTATTTCATTCGTTAGATAATGAAGAAACATTATTAACTACTACTCTATTGAATGAACAAAATTTAAAACCTTCTTCTCATGCTAATCTTTATGAATGTGAAAGAATTTCTGATTCTTATTTACTAATTTATCATAAGAATAATTTCTTTGACAAATTCTCTTATCAAGATCTTCTTAAATGCTTATATACCGTGAGTAGATATTGCAAACAAAATAGAATTTTTAAGCTTGATATTCTACACCCTTCTGATGATTATCAGATCATCAAAACCCCTTATTTTCTTGATCTTTTAAGATTTCTTATGCCAATTTTTTGTAAAGTGTCTGTATATACAAATATAATTACAGATATTACTTCTGAACAAGTTCCTGAAATTCTAAAAAATAATCATGATTCACCTTTAGCAGGACACCCCGGTTTTCATAGAACTTATTCTCGAATTAAATCGAAATACCGATGGTCCAACATGTATTCTGATATTCGAAATTATGTATCAAAATGCGAATCTTGCCAAAAATCTAAAATTAATAGGAAACCTACTAAACTACCTCTTACTATTACAACAACTAGTGACAAACCTTTTGAAATAATTTCACTAGATTTCCTTCTACTGAAGATGGAAACAAATTTATTCTTACTATGCAAGATGACTTAACCAAATTTCTTTACGCTGTTCCATTACCAAGACATGATGCTGAAACCATCGCTGTCGAATTTATCAAATTTATTAGTTTTTATGGAACACCCTCTTCTATTCTAACTGATCAAGGTTCTGAATTTATGTCTCAATTATTTACAAAATTAAACAAACTTCTTAAAATTAATAAAAAGCATACTTCTGCTTATCATCCACAAACTAATGGATCCCTTGAAAGAAGTCATGCCGTTCTTAAAGAATATCTAAGACATTATGTTCAATCGGATCATTCTACCTGGGATATTTATCTTCCAACAGCTATTTTATCTTATAATTCTAATCAACATTCTTCTACCTTATTCACACCTTATGAACTTTTATTTGGTTATAAAATGGTGCTACCTTATGACTTAATTTCTTCTAATTCTGCTAAACCTGCTTATAATTCATATCTTGACAATTTAAAATTGCATCTCAAGAATTCTCATCGTTTAGCGAAAGAACGTTTACTTTCTAGTAAGACGAAATCTAAAGAATATTATGATACTAAACTTCAAAACCCTTGTTTCTTACCTGGAGATTTAGTACTTCTTCGTAACGAAGCTTCTCGATTAAACGAAAGTAAAAAGTTACAACCAACTTATCAAGGTCCTTATGAAATCGAATCTATAACTGATTCTAATGCTGTTATAAGATTGGGTAACAAAATTTTTCAAGTTCATATCAATCGATTAAAATATTTTAGAGATTAATACACATTGATGGCAAACATTCAATGTAACATCGATTTTCGGTTCAATATTTACGATATCATTACATTTTTCTGTCGTTCACATAACGATTTTACTTCTTGTGCCTTTCCTACAAGTTTGTTTCTAATGTATGACATTATGAATTTATTTACATAAGCTTTTAATCATTCTAATAATTTTATTGTTCTTGATACATACTTGATATCTTCTTACAGATTAATCATTCTATCCCCTTGCCATGGTTACAACATCGATCCAATTACCAATGGTTCCGGATTAGTCTACATCCCTCAAGGTACTTCTAGTATTTCAGATACAACCTGGGATTTACTTATTAACCTCGACTCATCTGCTTTAGATACCGAATTTCATAATTTTCTTCGCTTAGAATCTCAGCTACGTACCCTATGTACATTTTCTTCAGATAATCCTATTAAAAAACCATGTGAATACGCTTTAAATCAATATTTACATAAACAACCTCTTATTCAACGTCGTTATTCTACTCTTGCCGATTTAGTTCAACACGACAAGAAACATACAAAACGATCCTTAGATTTCCTTGGTACTGCCTGGAAATGGATTTCTGGTACACCTGATGCTTCTGATGCAACATACTATAATGATGCTATTAAAGGTTTACAAGACGACCAAGATAAAATTGAATTATTATTAAAAGAACAAACTCATGTTGTTAAAAATACTCTAACTTTATATAACGAATCTATGTTCTCTTTGAAAAATTTAACTGACAAATTTAATAAAAATATTGATCAATTTGAAATTCTTGCTAAAAGACAAAAAACTACTCAAGGTGATTTACTCAATGCTGTTCAATTAATTGACCTCGTAAATCAACTTTCCTTTATAATGGAATCCCTTGATAACCAAATTGATATGGTATTAAATAGTATCTTATTTGCCAAACAAAATATTTTATCTCCTATAGTTATCGACCCTAAAAAACTTATGATCGAATTAACTAAAGTTTCAAGTTTTCTTCCAGTCTCTCGAAAGTTCCCAGTAACGTTAACAACGCGTTACGCACATTTATTATTAGATCTTTCAACCCTTAATGTTCTATACCATGCACCCAATTTAATTTTTATATTGCATATTCCCCTTATAGACTCATTTATTTACAATTTCTATTCAATTTATTTATTACCCATTCCTAATCCAAATGATTTTAATGAACATCAAATGATTGTTCCCTCTCACAAGTTTCTTCTTATCACACCAGATAAGCAACGTTATGTATTAATGGATGATGATTCTCATTGCAAGTCTATAACTTCTACACATTTTGTATGTAAAACACAAGAATTACGTACAAAATCTTTTGATGACGTTTGTGAAGTAACTATTTAAACATACTTATACCAAACTACCTTTAAGTTGCCACAAGATCTCTCTACAAAGTCCATTATTTCTATGGAATTATATCAAACCTAACCAATGGCTGATCACCACCACTTCTGAAGCACATATGGACATCACCTGTGACGAGAAGACGAAAAATATACTTGTGCCTACTACTTTTCTGTTATACTTACAGCCAACATGCTACGCTTATATTGGTTCCCTGTTTCTACACAGTGAGTCAACATCTGAATCCAATGTTACCATCTATCTACCTGAAACACCTATCTTCTTGGATTGCTGTGACCAATCTGCACATGAAAAAGAAGACATTCCTGTTCTACATTTTCAACATCTGGATCCAGTACCAATGCACATAAGTGACATTCAACTTGCACAACATCAACTTCAGCATGTATCTGAAGAACTCGACATTCTTCGTTTACAAAAGCATGTATACCGAAATTTACCTTGGTATTCATTTCTATCAGTTATTGTTTTAATACTTATTTCTCTTTGTTTATGCCATTATTGCTGTAAATGTAATCCTATTTTATTTTGTTACAAACGTTTCTGCAACTCGAAGCCGGACAGCCATTTGCCCTGCATTCGAATCTTCAATAACTGCTCTGGACGAGACACCGATTTCTATCGACCACCCCCTGTCTCTCGTTCTCTGCAATCTATCCATTCGAGCACCGACCAGGAACCTGAGCAATTCATGTTGACTTCCTTGTCAACTGACATTGCTCCACGTCGCTCTAAACGACTATCCAAGGATACCTCTTCCTGGCCAGCAGCCTGATGTTCTTTCTACAAGACATCACACCATTGTCGCCCAAGACATCGACCAACATCGCGTACATGTCGGTCCTATCGTCTTTTAGTTGATTCAATGGACTTCGCAAGTCTAATTCTATTCCGAAATGTTTTGTACGTAATACAATACCGTTGAGTTCGGTTGAACATTTTTATGTTCATCAACAATGGACCTGCTGCTGCTGCTGCTACACCATCCTCAATCAAGCTTTTTACTCCTTGCTTGAGTCTTCATCGGGGAGGTGTTATGTGCCTATATGTGCCTAAATCATAATTAGTGCCTCTGTGCCTAAATCATAATTAGTGCCTCTGTGCCTAAATGTAAATGTTCTATAACATTATTGTGTGCGTTTGTACCTACATATTATCCACATTTTTATATTTCATTTTGTACAACACTCATATTTACAGATAATGTAAAACAATCGCTTAATGCAGCGCTTGGACACATTTCCTAAGATTAATTATCAATTCTAACACATTTCATTGTGAGCCGTTAGTTTCTATCATACTTGTTTGCATTCATGTTTTTCCTAGAACAAATAACGCGTGATGCTAAATCATACAAAGCATTTCTGAAAACTATTATCAGAATCTATTTAGTCATTCATATTCTTTTGGCTTACTTTTACCTTTTGGGACCAAGTGTAAATGCATTCATCGATTATTTTATTATTGTATACTTATTGCAATAACCTATATTTCTAGATATTGTATTTTGTACTAATATTAATTTTAACTTTGAAATGAGTTATTTATCTGTGACGCAGAACGCTAACGTATTACTTCCTCTTTTAAAATTCTTTGTAAGTTGTTATCAATATAGATTGCTAGGAAGTTGCAAGACCGCATGACCGTTCCTTGCGTAGGCATAACAGATAAGGAATTCATTAAAACCACTTCGCTACGTCTGAAGTGGCAGTTCGCAGTTCATCCTAGTTCATCATCAACTGTTGCTGCTTTCAGCACAACAATTTATTAAATGTATATTCAACCTTAAGTTCTTACAATAAATTGTACCTCAGCTTGTGTTTAGTGTTGTTATTTGTGTAATAAAAGTTATTCAAAGTTCTACGAGTTTATATTACGAATTTATGAACGAATTTATTCTACAAGTTTATAAATAATCCTTCCGAACCAGCAAGCCGCTCTGCTACATAACATACCGATGCATTCTTTTGTTGTTTAACGTAACTGGTGGCAGTTTCGTTTGCCTTGATCCACATTGTTGTTTACAGTCAAGCTTACCACTTGTAATTAAGTTAACGTATTGCGCTACCTAACCTAACTAACCTTTTTGAGTACTTTTAAATTCTATCCAGTCAATTTCATGTTTATTGTCACCTATATATATATTTATTTATTCTAATAGAGTTCATGGTCAAGTACTTCTGTTTTTCATTTGTGTTCGTGATTCTTGCATGCGTTTTATGTGTACTGTTTCAGTTGTAAGGAGATGAACAACTGCTCATGAGTAAGTTTTGTTGTAAGGTAAGTCGATACTGTACGTCTTCGCCAACCGAACGCTGCCAAGGAAAAAAATAGCAAGGTGACTTTATGTACTTCCATTTTCAAAGTAATCTCACCTGTGTTGTTATTGTTGTTTACCGATTTAGTCAAGAATATGGTGGCGTTCCGTTATTTAACATTTTAACCCCGTTGTGCTAGAGCACAGCCCTAACTGTTAGATAGTAAAGAACCTCGACCTTTTCTTCACTGAGCACCCAATAGCCGGCGCGCACTGTTGCAGCACATCTTGTAACGAAGGTTAGGGCTGAGTTTTGGCGAGATTCCCGATTTTGTCTTAGTCATTTTGTAGATAATAGGTTTGGCTCTCAAGCGTATGAGTTATGCTTTGCACGCTTGATGGTCTGATTGTTAATGCCGTTAACGCGGTTTCGTTGTGTAACAAACTGGCTAGTTGTTAGTGTCGTAGTAACGTTTTCGTTCTGTAACAACGCTTTAGCGTTTACGTCGCTATATTAGATTAGAAAACGTTGTCCAGTTGCTATTGTAGCACCTTGAAATTTGTAAAATTTGTATTGATAGCTAGAAAATTTTTACAGGGTGCAGGGAGCAGTTTGGGGTGTTAATATAAACGCTTTACAAACACCGGTAAGCAGTTGTAGCATTTTTTCGATGTCTGGTATTTATATCAGATGGATATATAACTATGAATGAAAAATCCATCGCAGAAGATTTTCATGCTAACTTCAATTGCAGTCTGCTATATCTTTATGTGCTCGAAACACTTACTGTCTAGGACGCTTTAACGTCAAAGTTCATTATATTAAATGACAAAACATTCTCTAGTTGCTATTGTAGCATACTGAAATTAGTATTAATAGCTAGGTAATTTTTACAGAGTGTATGGAGCAGTTAGACGTGTTTTTATAGACGTCCTACAACCACCGGGAAGCAGTTGTAGCATTTATTTGATGTCTGGAATTTATATCAGATGGATATGTAACTATGAATGAAAAATCCATCGCAGAAGATCTTCATGCTAACTACAATTGCAGTCTGCGATATCTTATGTGCTCGAAATACTCACTCTCTAGGACGCTTTAACATTAAAGTTCATTATATTAGATGACAAAACATCCTCTAGTTGCTGTTGTAGCATACTGAAATTAGTATTAATAGCTAGGTAATTTTTACAGCGTGTTTGGAGCAGTTAGACGTGTTAATAAGGACGTCTTACAACCACCGGGAAGCAGTTGTAGCATTTATTTATGTCTGGTATTTATATCAGATGGATATGAAATTATGAATGGGGAATCCATCGCAGAAGATCCTCATGCTAACGTCAATTGCAGTTTGCGTAATTGTTATGTGCGTGAAACACTCTCTA
>CALNHX010010353.1:0-41014 GCA_940337035.1 Agriotes lineatus | reverse complement strand
TGATAGGATAAATACTGTGCAGAAGCAATTAATAAAAGAAAGGAATAAAAAAATATATTGAGACAAAGACCAATATAAAATAAAAAATAAGAATATGAGAGACTAAGAAGAGAAGCTAAAAAATTGTTAAGAAGAGGGAAAAGGAAACTCCTGGATAAAAAATTGAAGAGATAGAGCAAGCAGCGAGAAACGAAAAAGATAAAAGAATGTATGAATACCAGCAGAAGTACCAAACAGGACTTCCACCCCAGAACACTAATATGCAAGAACGAAAAAGTAACTATATCCGTGCTAAGCGTTACGTACAAAGTCCTCACAAAAATCCTGCATCAAGGAATACTTGCACGCTAAAATGATATAATCGGAGAGTACTATGTCAGTTTTGGACATGGTAGATTCACGATTGGTAAAATTTTTACCTCATAAGAAATACTTGAAAAAGTATGGGAATAAACAGAACAATATACCAACCATTTATAGAAGCGTATGACAGTATATAAGACGTATAATAATAAATAATAATAGTAATAATAATGACTTTATTTGAAAAAATAGGTAGCTATATTGGTACAAGGTGGGCCTTTGTAGTCGAAGTTTAGCCAACTATTATATTATGCAAGAACTGAGTATCTCCTCTAAACTCATAAAAATAACCATAAAAAATTGAAGCCAGTGTGAAAATACAAAATAGCTTATCTTCGATGTTCCTAACCTTCAAGGGAGTAAGACCAGGAGATGGATTAGCATAGACCCTTTTCAACATCGTCCTGGAAAAAGTAATTACTAATTAGGGAGACTACAAACAATGTCAGCAGGACGATCACTAACATTATGTTAAGCTAGTAACGAGATCGGAAAGAGAAAAAAAGAAATCTACAAACAGGAAATTGACCAAAGGAAAATTGCCCGAGGGCAAATTGACCAAACCACAATTTACCGAAACAGCAATTAGTCGAAACAACAATTGATCGAAATAACACTGACCGAAAATCTAATTTATCTATATACAATTCATCGAATAAATAATTGTTCAAAGTAAACGACTTTCCTTCACACTTTTCTAAGACTTAGAACTGACAGCATAATGTAAGTTATGCCTTTGTCATTTTTTATATATATATTGCGATGGCACCACGTTGGACGACCATAATTATGGGGTGCTAGCTCCACCTTTTTGGGCTATATAAATCTGCAATGAATATACCACTCTACTTTTAAAATCCTATTATTTGAGACTCTCATAAGGGTGTGGTTCGTTAATCAAGCTATTTATTCTTTGATATTCTAAATTTTATATGAATTGTTTACCACTGACTGTTACTAAACGTCAGTTTGACTTTTAACAAGTTAAAACCACAACAGAATCAAAATTGACAAATATCCTTTCCCTTTCACAAATCAATTACTAATTCACCAAAGTAAGTACTGTTATTATTTTATTTTACTCAATTAATTGTTTTCCTTATTCCTTATTCGAACTAACTAAAACAAACCTGACTTCTTTTCACTTTTCAGCTACTCACATCAAACACCACTGATTCTGACGTTTCTCAGCTAAGCTCAATGTCAGCCTATCCTCGATGTACCTTCAACCAACTAAAGAACTCCCAAAAGTCAAAACTCTGGGCTCCTGCAGATCCAACTTCACTCCTTACATCCCCCGTGTGCGACCGTCAATATCAGCTTCCTGGTAAATTCCAACTAACAGATAATACCCAAACTAATTTCCTTTGTCCGCAGATCCTATCCTGTAGTAACCAAGCCACGCCAGCAAACCTCAGCAAACCGATTCCAGTCCTCTGTAGAATACTCAACTTCAATAATGACTGTCAATTATACCTTGCAATGCACCAATAAATCCAAATCCATTCAAATATTGTCGTCTTCTTCTTCTTTGTAGCTAATTAAACTGTATTCCACAATCTCTTCACCGATTGTATACTCACATCAACTCTAGTTTACATTTTCGCTTATGTTCACCTCGTAGATTTTTAAACAACCCCTTTTATTTGCATATAACCAAATCTCATACAAATAAAGGCATAATTTCTAAGTTTTTATTTGTTCTAAATAGATTTTTTCAAAAACGTCTGTACATAATTTTAGTTTGTTATTCCAGTATTTTAAACAAAATTCTCCTTTTATATAGTTACGATTATTACTGCCCACTTTTAAAATTAAATAATCTGATCTATACATACTACACTTATTTATTTTCATAGCAAGCATATTTGTCTCATACTAACATTAGCTTATCTTCCATCACCATTACGGAATACTCAAATGTTATAACTTTCCAAATAAATTCCATTTTGTCTCTAATTTAATCTGTATTACCCAATTCAACTTAGCCAACAATCTTATTTAAGATTTCCTAAATTTGATTGTATTAATATACCAATTTTATTTCTTTTAATTTTCATTTAATATGATTGATCTTTATGTATCATATATTTTTTCATATGAGTATTTCTTTAGTTGTTTCTTGTTTGTTCTTTTTTAAAAAAAATCTTGTTTAGTTTTTTATACGTATTTTATTTTATTTTTCATTGGTTAAATCAAAATGTTGTGTTGTGAGTGATGCCCCGTAGAAATTCGTCGATGTTACCTATGGTGTAATTGACAACAAGGCTTGCTAATTCTTTTGGCACAGTTTCTATATTTGTTTACGGATAGGGAGTCACTTACATATTGGTCAATTTGAAAACTCCGTAAACTTTGTTCCCTCTAAATCGCTTCTACAAGTTTCCATATGTTCGAGTAATCGGCCGAAATTTGGTTCTAGAAACCTCGATTTCAGCCTTCAATTGCGTTGTTAGTTTTAGGTAAACCTTCCTGCATTCCTTCAAAATAGTTCCATACGTATATCATGAGAAAATTGTGTGGCTCGGCGAAAGTGACAGCGTTATAGACGACCAATTCTCGTATCTTCAAAGTAATTAAGTACAGGTTGTGCTTTTAGAGGTATCGGTCTTCATCAGAAACTATTTTGAACGCCAGGGTGATCAGCAATAACTGATTGAGTTGGCAATCCAAAATTTTACTTGAAATTGTCAGGAGTGTAAGTCTATGTCAAATTCGAGGTTACCAGGTTAGGTTTTGCGAGTCTGCGTCAAAACTGAAGCAAAACCTAACCTGCTAACCTGCTGATTAATGATCTTTCACTTTCCTAAGCAATGTAATGTACGCAGTCTCTAATTTATCTGACAATAATGCATACAGCAAGGGGATAGCGTTGCTATATTGCAACCTATGAATGGTATTTTTTGATAAAAAAGATGCGGTGCCCGAATTGAACAATTATTTCGGTGAATTATCGATAAATTATATTTCAGTCAAATATTTCCACCAATTTCTGCTTCGATCAATTGCATTTCGGTCAACTAAGGTCGTCTAAGACACAGATGAGTGGACTACGTGGAAGAAGATGCACGATAAATACTTGAAATTCCAATTTGTAAAGTCAGAGTATAGCAAAGAGAGGAATAGAGAAACATCTTCCCTGACCTAAAAACCATGTTCAAACTAAGCTTCAGGTATTTTACTTTCAACTATATATGAATTGATATTTTTCAAAACAAATATTTTTCTTAATACTGAAGTACCGCAAAAGTAATTAAAATTAAGGAAGTTGGTACCACTTGTGGTTAGAGTAAAATTTCATCTATATGGTTGGTAATATGTTCAGCTTAGCTTTACAATTTTGAAGTGTATCTTTTGTAGTAAAAACCATTTATATTTTCATATTTTTGCAATATTTATATTCTTGTCACACAAATTAACAGTCAATGGAGGAGAGAATGGCTGCCGTATTTTCACCACTGTAGAAAAACTTAAGCTACTAAATTATAAATAAATTTTTTAATCATATAAATAAACTTCTACATCTATAAATCCACATTTCTTGCTGTTATTGTAACGTTTCGCTTTTATTTTAAATACGAATTAATCATAATGCAATATTATGGGCATTTACAATTTCGCATTTCAGCCGGCAAAATCTCCAGCCCGCTCGGTACTGTAAATTCGTCGCGGAGCGCGAACCACACGACAGATCGTCCTGCGCGCATTTCCACTTTGAAGTCTCTTCAGAGAAGGAATGCTACAGCTAACGTATAAAACCAAATTATTCCGCCGAACTCGAGGAGAATTATTCTGGTAAAGCGAACTTCAGTTCTCCTCAACTGAGGAAGCGCTTTGTTCCTGCCTCAGCTGGGCCACCAGAATTGTACGAGAATGAATCCGAGAAATGATCCCGGCCCTCCGACTGCCTGTAGCTCTCCACCTCCAAGAGCTCCGCTCTTGGGTCTCGGCTCAGTCGGGCTATCAGAATGATTCGAGAAAATCTCGATACAGATCCCCGAAGAATAATCCATTAGTTAACCCGTCCTACTGTCTAAAGTTATTACCCGTCCCATAGATAAATTTACTTTAGGTAAATAGCCCACGGCTTCTCAATAATTATGTAATTTAAAACAACGCAAATTTGATGATCGGGTTAAACTGTTCTAAATAATTCAAAACTCCGAAACTCGCGTGATTTCTTAGTTTAAAACAAAGCAAACCTGAGGATCGGGTTAAGCTGTTTTAAATAATACAAAGTTTCAAAACTCCGTTAATTTCTTAGTTTAAAACAACGTAGACCTGATGATCGGGCTACGGAGTTTTAAATAATTCAGAGTTTTGCAACTCCCATAACGTCTTAGTTTAAAACAACCCAAACCTGAGGATCGAGTTAAGCTGTTTTAAATAATTCAAAGTTCTGAACTTTCGAGCATAGTATGCAATTCCCCCAGGTCTAAAATTAACATACCTTGAACTTGGTGTTTACACGTCCTTGACAGGCGTTGTTTACACCCACTATCAAACAAGGATACCCTTTCACCGCCCGCTATTATCACCGAGCCAAATTCCACAAGCCGCACACGTGGGGACATTTCGCCTTCAAGGGAAAGTAATCCAAGGTGGTATATATGAATATTTTTGCACTACTAGTCTCAGAACGCATCGTTATTGGCTTATTTTTAGGTCGTGAAGTTGATTTTCTCCACCAAGGGAGAGAAAGTAAAATAAACAATTTTCACCGTGGTAACTAATAAATTGCTAAGTTACCAAATATGACTATTTTAATTTTGACGTTTTAAAGAGCTGTATTGTCAGGTTGACAGTTAAAATATTTTCGAAATTTGTTGGGAATTTAGGTATTAAGCTATTTGGTAGTGCAAAAAATAGTATATACACCACGGTAGCGAATCGTCTTATAACCTTCGCGCTTTAGATACTTCGCGCTGCGCGCTCAGTATCTAATATGCGCTCAGGTTATAATACTGCGCTTCGCTACCTTGATGTATAATATACTATTATTTGCATTTATTAAATAAAGTAATTAATAATCCATGTATGCACTGCACTTTTGTTGCCATTTGTTTAAATTCGCAGTACTGCCAACATCAGTCAGATAGCCTGGGAATGTCAGTGACTGTCAAACAGTGGAGAACCGAGCCCGCGCCTGCCATTTAGGTCGGCTAACCACAAGGGGAATATAATTAACATTTATTTTGTATATATAATTGTAGATAATTTACATGCTTATTTAGTTTATCTTTAATCCATGAACTGTAAATAGTGGTAAATAAATGTAATTTCTGTTGCTTGGTATTCTATGAATCAGTCAAAGTGAATTTAAATCGAACATGGACCCAGTAAGAGCTACCCGTTTATTTCGGCAACATTAGTTAATGCTACTATTGAATAAATAACCGGAAAGCATTGCACTATCTGTTAACTACTACAGCAAGGGTTTTCTTTATAGACATTTTAATTACACACGCCCCCCTATTATATTAGAAATAAAATTTATCATGACTCTTTAACTAATATAAAAAGCGTAAAATACGAACAAATTAAACCACTTATAAAATAAAACCTTGAAGTAAATAAATACATTTTGCTGCTCTGCCTATATCTTACGCCTATTCTATCTTGTAAAGTTCCCCTTTATATATTAATATACCCTCCCAGCCCTCCACCCCTCATTCACGGTTGTGAACACATGTGCTATTCGGTGCGGTTGGTTCAATTTTGGTAACGCAACCACGGACAGACGTGACGTCATTTAAGGCGGAGAAACCCATACTTTTCTTAACATTAAATATTTTGAACTAACATAAATAGCTAAATTTTAAAAATACTGAAAACTCTTATTGTTTCATAATTGTCATTTAAAAGTGTATGTCTATAGATTTCCTTAAAATTGCAGGTTATTTTATTCAGCATGTTACTACGATTCACAGAAACATGAAGTTTCAAAATAATTTATTTTAATTCAAAAATGCTTAGTACGGTCCTGATTGAGACAGACCGACTAATTTAATAAAACTGTAATTGAAAAACCTTCTAACCGATAGTTCGTCTCAATAAATCGCACCCCACTACGCACAGGAAACAAAAGCCGACCATCGGCATCGATTTGATTGTAGCAGGGCAAATTTAAGCGGGAATTTTATTTCCTGTTCCCGGTATCTAATCGGAATAATTGGAACACTTCACGCGATCGGTGCTCATTCTTTCACCCACCGCACGCATTTCGCTTTTAATTTATGGCGACTCTTTTTAACAAGTTGTTCAAAAATTCCAGGAGGTGGAAAATCTTAGATTTACAAGTGTGTCACACTAATCCTGATATTTATTTTTGAATAGTCGCAATAACAGAATATTGCAACATTGCGCAATATTGTGTTGCAAAACGTGCAGAATAAAATGATACCTACAAAATAACCTTGGCTTTCAACCTTCCAAAATTGGAACAGCAACAGAGTGAGTCACCTATTATTTTGATGCGTATTTTCAACCTAAGAGATAGAGTAACAAGGTCAACACATCACCAAGACACACAGCTCACACAATGGTTGCTGCGCAAGTACCAAAGGCACGCTTCAACTCTGTATTCCGAATCCAGGGCAAGTTGAGCTTTGTACCGCCAGATGCCAGCACATAAAACACCAGCTTCTACACCGTAAGGTAAATGAGGTTACAGATGATACATACATACATACATTTCAAAAAAAACTCGAACCTGCATTATTTTAGGTTTTCGCTCTCATATAGACAAATTGCTAACATCATAATCATCCGCCCATGTTTGAGGTAAATTCCTGGTACGCCTTTATGTATAAGAATGTATTATTGATCTCTCTATTATTCGTCTACGGTTCTTCTGCCCTGTGCTCAGTACTTCAGGACTATTTTTAATAATCCCATATTATTTTTTGCAGTTCTTTCCATTTTTCTCTAATTATTTTTGCAATTACAGTTTTCTAATAGCCTTTTCTGATGTTCGGTTCAAAAAGAGAGAAAGATAATGAAACGAACATATAATAAAATGACAGATGGTAGAATAGCCAAAACCATTAGAAACAAAGGGTCACCTTAAAGAACGCCAACAGGCAGATCACACAGGCGATAGATAGAAAGTTGGGTGTCATAATTCGTAGAATAAATAGGAAAAACTATATTACAAGAAAAATACTATTTGGTTAGAAATCATTTTAGACTATTTCTACATGTTGTGGAAAACTTTATTGTAAAGCAACTCTCTTCTAGTTGAGGTTCAGGGCGATCCGTTGGGTGTACGATACGAACATTTCTTCTTTCTCTTCGTAGACCATAATATAATATAGGGTATTACAATCTAAAACCGACTTCAAATACAGCAACAAACTAAAATGGGTTCCGATAGCTCAGCGAAGGAGGCAGGGCGATTCTATATTTTTGTTTTCTCGTCGCACGACAAAATAGGACCGTACGGAAGAGTGCAGTACACTTCGGAAAACTGCTGATAAAAGCCAGGAGGTAAAGTGGAAAGCCTTCCAATAAGACACGGACTTTTCCTGGCTTCAGGAAAACTAACCGGGCTGGGTCAAAACTCACCTTAATATCTAAAAACGCGTTATGCTTTGTCGGAAAACAATGCGATTTGTTTTCAGGTTTACGCACACCGAATAAAATGTCAAATAAAAGAACTAAAGTATCAAAACATCTATTTATTTTAAATGCACGGCGCTAGTGGGTTCAAGTTACAAGAATATCTGAAACAAGGCAGCCTGGAAGCACTTGGCCGATGAGTCACAATGGCCGACAAATAAACGTTACTTGGGTGCGATAAAAATCTAAAGTTTACAATTTTAATAGCCTCTCACAGCCCTACAGCTGCGCGGAATGCTCACTAAATAAAATAAGACAAAAACAAAGCCTACATCAATCGTTGCAGGTCATAATTCGTCATAATTTACTAGTAAATATCCAAGCCATGCAAAACAACGCAAATTACATAGCTCATAAAGCTGAGCTGAAAACGTCCAGTTTTTTGTCATCTAGCGGAAAAATGCATCTGTGTGTGACGATGTAAGTAGGGCCGTTGCCTCCAACGGGCGATCCGAGAAAGATAGGAAGATGGCCCAGAATAGATGCAAAGACGATAAAGAAAAACTGGATACTATCTCAAAAGATGCGGTACGTCAAAGACACTTCAGAAATGGTCCATTAGTCCCGTTTGTTAATTCGACAATGTGGAAACGTTAACTTGGTGAGAATTTCGGAACTAAGCACGCGGGGTCTGCTAATAGCTCCAGAACCAACATCACGAATCGCCCTCGGGCTTAGCTTAGCGGCCGAAATTGATACTTCAAAAGAGTGCGACTACAGTAAGATAAGAAGCCAACAGAGCCATAGCATGCCAACATCTATACCTAAATATTAAATGTGCTGATCTCCCATGAATTACAAATATTGCATCAATGCATGACCTACTACTTCTGAATTTGTTATGTTCCTTAGATGCTTCCCTCTTACGATTAAGTACCTTACCGTATAAACGAGCTATCGAGCTAATCAGGCTTATCCTTCGATAATTGCTGCAATCTCTTCAACTGCCCTCCCTACACACAGAACAATGTAAGCTTTATTCCAGTATGTAGATACTGCTTCCCGGTTACGGAGTTTGTTAAATATGTTGGTTATCAGATCTAGAAGGATTTAAAGCCCTGCTTTTATCCGGTGGGTAAATCACCGGAATTAACACATTTCTCATTCTTTACTGTGCAAGGAGCTTCTAGCACCTCATCTTTTGTTATTAAGTTGGTTGTTTCTGATTCTTTATTATCGTCTCCCTTTTTTTAATTCTTTGATAAACTCTACTTTATTTTCAACTAGGAAGAGACGGTAATATTTGGCCGATATTTTTATTTGTATTAAATTTATGCCATTTACATTTTTGTTTTCCTTTCTCAAACTCCACATAGATTTCTACGATTTATTAGCCTTCTTACTATCTATAGGTACATTTATTAATTTCAGTACCTACTAGAAATTGTTCTTTTCTTTGGCAACTACTGAAACTAATTTTTTAATTATCTCGAGTTTTTAATTTGTAAGTGTAAAACAGGTTACTGCAATCTCAGCCCCCCTAACAGTAATTTAATTTCTGCATCTGTTCATCAAACGTAGTATATGAGTTGATACTTCGATTGAATCTTGAATGTATTTTGTACACCATTTTGGTTTCTATTTTTACTGTACCTGGCATTATCAACTGCACCTAACGCTTCATTAGCGACGAATGTTTCCGTCTTCCTACATTCCGCCTGCGGTATTAAAAAGGTGGATATAAAAGGTAGGGTAACTAATTCCAGTTATATTAAGATTTGAATATTAATAAGACTATTACGGCAAGTTTGAACTCGATTCGATAAGTAGGTCCTCGTAGTTCTTCAGTTACAAAGATAATCTAAAGATAAATGTCAACTTCTGACGGGCGTAACCCTTTAAGGGTGAAATCTTTACTAAGACATTTGATTTTATCGGTCTATTTTGATGGGAATAGTTAGATGGTTTTTCATTCTCTTTGGAACAGCCTGTATATACAATTCGTCCCAGGAATATTTTCGCTAAGGTCATGCTCGTATGAAGCAATCATGGTGGTAGTAGTAGTAGTAGTAGTAGTAGTAGTAGTAGTAGTAGTAGTATTTATGGAGAGACTCATGTCTAGCAAGTAGGCCTTCATAGGCCTTTTTTGCCAACCCCATGGACAAGGTCTAGACATGCAGAGTACCAAGTACCTTAGTCCTACTTAGAATTTTGCCGAGATTAAGGAGTTCCAACCCTAGCAAGGGATCTTTTACATGCTACACATCGTAGTAACATGGGACCCACGAATTTACATCACTTCCGAATGATGGCACTCCATAGAGGCTCTCATCAGCATTTTTTTATTTTTAAAAAACCTCACCGGGGTCGGGGATCGAACTCTCGACCCTTAGATCGGTAGCCAGAATGCTTACTGAGCTATGTAGCCCGGCAGCAATCATTTATACAGATCATTTTCATAGTCACAAATGAGACCAATAGATTAGCGCGTGTATTTTATGAGTTAACATAGAAATGATTGGTGAGCAGATGGCCCGCGAGCCCGGGTTCGAATCCCAGCGGACTCAAGAAGGATTTTAAAAATCGTACGGTCCCCGGCTACCACGCTAACACCTGTGGTAGTCGTTAACCCCTAAAAAACAAGGGAACTCTTCCTCACTTTCAACGGGAAAGGCTAGCCACCTACCCAGCCTAAGGGCAAAGAGGGCTCCCAGAATCACTTTGTGGTAAAAACAGACCACTAGCCTATAATAAGAGGAAGAAGACATAGGAATGATTACTTGTCAAAAAGACAATTAAAAGTTATCCTAATGTACACCACTGAAGAAAAGATACAACATAAAGGTTGTTACTACGTATCTTCTTCCGGTAACAAAATTAAAGTTTCTTATTAGCAAATACCTAAGTCAAATTCGTATGTTAACTCGTAAAGTAAACGCTCTAATCTTTTGTTTTCGTTGGTAACTATGGAAGTGACCTGTGTAATTAAATGCTGAGATAGAAACGAAACTGCTATGTTAAGCATTAAAATAAATTCACTATCTACGACCACTACTAAAAGTAGGCCTTTTAGCGCTAGCTTGTTTCACTAAAAGTGACGTTTAATAGTTTAGCGTGGTTAAAGAAATCAGCTGTTTACTTTTAGCCCATGTGCTAAAAGTGAAGTGAGATTATAAAACTACAATTTCGAACTGGAAGTGAAGTTGTAAAGTTATTCTAGTTGCTTCTTGCGTCACAGGCAAAGTGTTTTTGAAATAATTAAAGCGTTATGTAATGAATACAGTCAGATGTGGAGTATTAATAATTACCTTTCGTAACTGACCTTGACAGTACTGGCTTGGCAAACATTCGCCGGCGCGGCATGGCCTGCTGTTTATTATGACATAAATTAGAAGTGTCGTAGATGCAAACAGTAAAATTAAGGTTGTAGATAAAATATTGTATGCAACGCGTGGTAAACGTCGTTTATGCACGAGACATATTATGAAACTCAGCCTTCGGCTTCGTTTCATAATTTTCATGTCTCGTGCATAAACGTCGATTTTTAGCACTTGTTGCATAAATAGCTATTAAATACAAAAGTTTTATGGTTGTCCAAGCCACGCGATCTAAAATTGCAAAGTATATAGATAGTCTGGCTCCATAACACAGTGGTTAAGTATTGTGGCTACTGATCTAAGGGTCGAGAGTTCGATTCCCGAACCCGGTGAGGGTTTAAAAAAAAAATAAAATGCCGATGAAAACCTCTACAGAATGCCATCATTCGGAAGTGATGTAAAGCCGTGGATCCCACGTTACTTCGATGTGTAGTAGCACGTAAAAGATCCCTTGCTAGAGTTGGAACTCCTTAGTCTCGGCAAAATTCTAAGTAGGACTAAGGTACCTAGTACTCTGCATGCCTAGACCTTGTCAATGGGGTTGGCCAAAAGACCCTATGAAGGCCTACTTGCTTGACATCAGTCTCCCCACAACAAATACCAACCAACTAACTAAGTACATAGATATATACGGCAAGTCAAATAAATAGCAAAGTAGGTCCCATATTTCTTAGGCGATTTAAAAAGAATGCATACAACCATGTCGCATTTTTTTAAAAATTTTCTTGCACAGTAGCTGATTTTCTAAAATTTTGAACTATTGTCCTGTTTGTGGAGAGTGAGAAAAGTCCATTCCTAGTGGAAGAGAAGTAGAATTACAAATGCGCACACAGCATAGTATTACATCTGAAGATTGAATTGTTCTTTTGTTTATATTACATTTTTATAGTTCTAATTGTTTTAGCTATTTTTGTTTGTTTGTTTGTTAATGGACAAGGTCTAGGCATACAGAGTACCAGGTACCTTAGACACCGACTGCTATGGTCATATGGTCAAAGTCCTAAAACCTCGCTTTTCCAGTGTAATACTTTTCCGAAAGTAATCGTTTTAGGTATAGAATAAATGAGGAAAAACAATCCACTTGTAAAAAAATAGAAGGGGTGACATTTAAAAATAAATTTTGACAATGTGAAAATGTGTAAATTTTACACCTCTTCGAAGATCTCACTGTATTTGAAGCAACTATTATTATTATAAAATGATGCGTCTTAACTTTACCTAAGCAGCCGCCAGCCACCAATTTCTAATGCATAATCTTCACAAATAACATAAACAGTGAACTTTTACTCAATTAAGCTATAGAGTGTTTCCCTGTATTTGTATACATTGTATAATCGGCAATAATTTTATAGCGCGAGCCTTGGACTATAAAACTTTTCTGCTTAAACCTTACTCTAGCAGAAACGGCTATACAGGAACGGCCCTAGGAAGTTATCTAGGTGGTGCGAGATGTCGAGATGGCGCCCCTACAAAGACTGTTAGGATGGCTAATATTAGGTTAGGAAAAAATCTTACTTTATTACGTGTAAAAATTGACAGTTGTAACAAAATCAATTATAACACCAAATATTACCTTACGCAGCTGGTAAGATAGCCGTTAGCTCCTGAAGAATATAACGCTAGAGTGGTCGTAATTCGAATACAAAATAAAGGAGCAATCGTTACAATGACAACATTAATGAAAATACGTGACGAGAGTACCTCGACAGAGCCACTTGAGGTAATTATGCTGATCGCTGAAGAACACACAAAGCACCAAGAAAATAAAACCATATACTCAATAATTATAATTATATTTAATACAGATAATATGCCATGAAACTGACTTACCCTTTAGTGATTAGTCGGGCTTATAAGTGTAATTGTAAACATTTAAATGTCCATTTGGGATATGACTATGTCCCTGAAGACAGAAATTAAACGCATTGTAACCAATTAGTATACATACTGAAAGGACTAATTAAATCACGAAAATTTACTGAGAAACTTGTCTACACATTTTCTGCTTACAAATGTTTATTAACAGCCACTTAGTTTTTGTTTTTCTACCAACAAGTTTCTAAAAAAGTAAAATAATTTAAAAATTGACAATAACGTCAAAACTTCTAACAATTTGTGAATGTTAACAAGATCACTCAAACTGTTCATTTTAGTTTCTCATATCAAATTGTTACACTTACTTGTCATATACAAAGGTTGCCTAACGAGAAAGCGTCAAAACTATGACGTTACATCATTATTCGGTAGGTAGGCGTTTATTTAAAAATAGTAGTTACGCTAAACAATCACCATAAAATCAAATAAATATGCCTAGAGCAGTAGTCTCCAAAGTGGGGTACGCGTACCCCAGGTTGTACCCGAGTGACACAATAAAATTTTATTATTAACTGGCATTTTTAAATTACACGATCATGAACATTAAGTAGACGAGGAAATGATAGCGAGAACACGATCACGTGGTCTTATAAGGTGCAGACAGCAAGTTTTTGTAGCTAAATGTGGAGGCTTTTTTTACGAATACACATTGTGATTCACTTGAAATTAGGTTACCTTAGTATCTTTTATATTTTTAAGCGCAATTATTTTGCATTTTGGTGGTTTGTACAGACTCCTAAGGGAACTTAAGCTACATATTTGGATTACTTCAATTTATGCATGGCTGCTTACTATGATCGATTCAAAATGCGAATTTCAGAAACTAGCGATCGAGGTAGGCTATATTTTATTTAAAAATATTTTTTTATTAACTTCAAAAATCAGCATATGCCTATAAACTTTCGCTGGAAAAAAATGTAAACTTTTTTTGGAATCAATAATTTATTATCAAAATAATATATGGTCAAAACATTAAATGGCATATTCATTTTGCGTTTTACAAAAATTCTTTTTTCTGCGACCACTACTAAAAGAGAGCCTTTCAGCACTAGATTGTTTAACTAAATATGACGTTTTATAAATCAGAGTGTTAAAAGTGAAATCAGCTGTTTACTTTTAGCACATGTGCTAAAAGTAAACAGCTGGTGTTGAATTTAGAATTTTGAACTGGAAGTGAGGTTATAAAGTTATTCTAGTTACTTCTTTCGTTAGAGGTAAAGTGTTTTTTAAATAATTAAAGAGTTATGCAATGAATATAGTAAAATGTGTACTATTATAATTACCTTTGATAACTAACTTGGACAGCTACCGACTGTAGAAACAGTCACCTGCGCCGTCACGGCCATCTCTTTATTATGACATGAATTATAACTGTCATAAATGTAAACCTTTGTTAAATCGTAACATTTATAGATTAATAACAGTAAATTTAAGGCCGTAGAAAAAATATTGTGTGCAAACTCGTGCATAAACATCCACTATTAGCACTTGTTGCACAAATAGCTATTAGATGATTTTGTGTTTTTCCTAGGGCGATTTCTAAGTGCTAGCGATATATTTTTTGAACAATTTTTGAGAAAGAAATCGGTTTAGTAAAAATTCAAACTCACTCAAGAATCTACCAACTATTTTGAAAAACAAAACAATTGAAACAAATTTCTGTTTTTACATCATTTTATATTTTGGCTATATTGCGATTATTATTATTTCTAAGTGTTCTTTTCATCTTTTTGCAACAAAAATTAATATTTAGAAGTGCTTAAGAATACTAAAATAGATTTTGAAATGAAATCCTGCCTTCCTTAATGGTTAGCGTAAGTTTAGTAAAATTTACATCTTTAATCGATTATAGTAGGTGTGCATGCAAATCTGGGAATAATCCAAATACGCAGCTGAAGTCCCCTTAGGCTTAAGGGTTTGTACGACCTACCACAACTTTAAATCATTATGCTTAAATAACAAGAGATCAATAAAAAAACCAATTAGGGTAGGCTGTGATATGTGTTATACGTTTGGCAGTACTGAAATGTATTGTCAGTCTATGTCAAATTCGAGATTTACAGGTTAAGTTTTACGTCAGTCTGTGTCAAACAACAAACAAAACCTAACCTACTAATCTCGAATTTGACATAGACTGACAATACACTTCAGTACTGCCAAACGTATAACACATATCACAGCCTACCATAATTGGTTTTTTTATTGATCTCTTTTATGAAAAACACACGTAGGGGCCTTTATTTCTAACGCAACACACTGTATACAGGGTGTTGAAAAAAAAGGGCGGCTATTTTATCCACTTATGGATCTCATCAATACAAACAAAAATTTCCTAATAAACATGGGTCCGGAAACGCTTCCTTTCCGAGATACAGGGTGTTAAAAGTTTTTTTTTTTTTAATTCGTTGTTTTATGTTATCTAAAAACGCTTTCAGCGATTTTAATGAAATTTTTACAGTTTGTTTATAACTTTACGAGGTATCTTTTGGACCTATTACAAATGATGTAGTAATTCCAGGGGCGTGCCCACGGGGCATATCGATTAGGCTTTTTCACAAAAAACTAACGCCCACGAGATTTTGTGTAACTAAAAATGCATTTTTTTTGTCTCCTGAGATTTTTCAGATCTCGCTTCGTCTTCAAGAAAACAATTAAAGCAAATATTTTTGTACTTCTCTGAACCTGTTAAGACAAAAACTAAAATGCTTCAATATCTAAAAACCCCTTAACCAATTTTAGTGAAAGTTTGAAGGTTTACTGCTTCTATTAATGATCATGTTTTGGCACACTTAGATTTAAATTATTTATTCCAGGGGCGGCTTGTTTTTTTTGAAAACTTTAACACTCGGTATCTTAGAAGCAAAGCATTTTCGGACCCATGTTTATTAGGACTTTCTTGTTTGTATTTATGAGATCTAAAAGTGGATAAATATCCGACTTTTTTTCAACACCCTGTACATCAGGGATACGCACTATTAATTTGTACTGTCTTAGGGGTACGCGACAAGTTTGAAGACCACTGACCTAGAGCAACAAATTGTAGACGTTGCCAATTTAGTACGTTTCGAAGAAATCAACAGCAAAAATCGAGTGACCTCTAGGACACGAAGAAAAATGGCTATAAATTTGGTTTTTATACTCTTCAATGTAAACTGAGATTGCCGATCAACATGTTTGGGATATTGAAAATTTTTAAAATTATTTTGGCTCCCCCTAGGAGAAGTGCGCTAAGTGACTCACGCTATATACAGCATGTTTCACGTCTTACCTTCACACCCATGTGCCTTATTTAATTTTTGATCACTTTCAACTTATTCTTATAATTTTTAAATAATTTTATTGCAAACTAGGTCTGAGATCAAAATACATGCGAAAAATTGAAAAATCGTAGTAGGTTTAGTTTCATCAAATAAAGTTCTTAAGAAAAGTAGCTTAGAATCGCAAAAATAAATTTTTTGTTTTCCATGGAACTCTTTATTAAGACCGCAATGGATTTTAAATTATTAACAATATTTTTTTTAAGTAAAGTATTAGAGTTCTACTATTTTTGTGATTCTGGACAATTTGTTTGATAACTTTTTTCGATTGACTGTGATTTTTCAATTTTTTAAATATATTTTTATCGCAATAGGTTACTGATTGGCAGTAAAAATATTAGAAATTGTAAATTAACCCTTTTAAAGGATAATATAATTTACAAATTTCAGGATCTTACGCCTTTGTGTGTATATACAAAAGTAGGCTGGCAAATCATAACTGTATTTGTACGGTAATAATACTTTACGGGACATGTCAACTATTACCATACTGAAACCGATAAACTATTGAACAAACCACGGATGTTATGAATCATAACAGCCTTAGAGGTCCTTAGAATCGGCGCTCTACGAGCTCGGATTTCAAACCGACTTCTGCAGCAGTTATGATACTGATAACATTCCTACATTATATAGATATGTTAATAATTATTATTAATTCGATCAGAAGGTAAATAACAAATACAGGGGTGTGAAATGAGAAATAAAGCACTCTGTATATTATAATTTATTGCGTTAGAAAATATTATTATCATCAATTTTAAAACAAAGATAAAAAGAAACAACAAAGTACCTACAACTTTTCAAATGCATAGAAAATTACATTCGTTTGACACAATTTAAAGAATTAGGAAACTTTCCGAAACATTTAAATCAATGGGTGGACGCCTATGATCTTTCGGTCTTCTATATTGCAGATCAAAATATAAAAAAAACTATTTCAAAACAGTTTAGCACTAGTCCAAGTTCCCATTAATCCGGAGATGATAATTTAGGTACAGATGTCTCAATTTCAGTTCACTAACCTAAAAAGCGTGGGAAGAAGGGGATGCACCTAGTTTTATTTCAGCCGTTACACTACAAAATTGAGACTGAGTGTCTTATTTTTCAATTTTTTTAACGCAAATTTAATCTTCACTTGTAGTTACACATTCGGTTACTAACAGTACTAAGTGCCCATCCAGAGAAAATAATAAGAAAGTTACCTTCGTTGTCTAGGGGCGGTTTTCAACGGCGCCGTAATCTTCAATGAACACGACAGTCACTTAAACTTTTACATCGATTTTCGGCGTACGTCTCTTGGAGGCAAACGAAGAAAGCCAGCAAAGAGGATGAACGATGTTCCGCATTTAACTGCGAACACCCCTATGGTACTGATAGTTCTTACGTTCTTCTGGCGCCTCCCCACCACACAATCGATTCAAACTAAATTATTTTTCGACAAAATTGCCGCCGTAATAGGTGTTTTCATTGCGCTGGCCGGTAACAACAGGGGAGTCACGTAAGTGGCGCTTTGTCCGAAAATCACCCTTCACTTTCATTAATGTGAATTTAATGAGCAAGTGATAGTGGCGAAACTGGGATCTTAAGGCTGTACGAAAACTTCCCCGTTAAACACTCTTGTGCAACAGGCCTGAACAAAAAAAAATGTTAAAACGACGGCGTTGAGTGGCAATTAAAATTGCAAAACTGTGGTTTAGATAAAATTGGCTTGAAAATGTACAAAGTTCGAATCGTGCGCAAATTTAACGGTATTCCACCCTCATTTTAATTATGAATTTTACTGTAATACCTGCAATGGCCAGGTGCACAACCAGGTGTATGCAGATAAAAAATAAAGGCCCCCATTGTTGGAATCACTCATGCATGGTATAAGAGCAATTAAGGACTACCAGCAAAAATTGATCCAAGCTGTCCACGGTCAGTACCCTCTCTGAAGGTAGGAGTTTTTAGGGTTATTTCATGAGATATTTTATAATTTTAGCGACGGGACATAAGTGTGCCGTCAAGTTTGATTTTTTTAAAACTTAGTTTATTTTTTATTTTTGCACATTTCCAATTTTTAAATTAACTGCTTCCATGAAAAAGTCCGTTTTCCCTTCGACTGTTTGTTTTGCGACTTTTTCGTGGTGCATATTTTTATTATTTAAAATTATGCTTAATTTATTGTACATCTGTTTCATGATCAATATGGAATTTTTGGTTTCTCATATTATCAGCATGGGACATAAAGTATAGCCTAAACAGCTTGACCCATTTTGCTCAAATTCCGTATTTGGAAATTTAGTGATTGCAAATATTAAAAATCGCCTTTTTTACAAGATAAGAAAATCTTTCGGAAAAAATTAAAAGCCAATCACATAATTTTTGTTGAATTGCTTAGAAATCTACGATTGTAGTTATACGTTTGTTGTTTTACATAGGATGCTTAAAAAAAGCCCATTATAAATACACAGATTGAGCAAATAAACCGTTACAGGAAGTAAACATACAGTTGGAAAAAAATTAAAACCAGATATCGTACAAAAGATCAACAGCGAATTGATCACAGACGAAAGTACAAGAGCTTTATACTCGAGCCGACTATCTCAAAAACTCAAAAACATACCAATATTAATTCCAAAATATGTGTTTTGATGTGGTGTAGCCAGGAGGTAAAAGAACTACTCCAGTAGAAGGGAGAGGCATACTTGAAGTACCTAAATAGTCGAATAATATGGGATAAAATATATACACTGCAACAAGCAATCAAGTGAATGAGCGAATCCCATAAATGAAAAGAGACTATTGCACTAAATTCACGAAGAAAATGACACACCATCTTTATGTTGTCCAACGAAAAGTGTTGAAAATTATAAAAAGGAGAAGACGCGATGCAAATGATTATGTACAAACACAAACAATTGATGGAACATTAATCAATTACCGAGGGAACGACCTGATTATAGAGCTAATGAACTTTTTACAACTTTTATTAGACACCCTCGTACTTAATATCGTGTGTTAAAAAAAAACTCATTCGCAGCATGCCATGATTAAATTGAAGTTTTCCATAACTTGATACATCCATTGAAGCAAATGAACTACTCAGAGAGAACTAAATTACATCTTGATCTTGAACTATTTTACTAAAAATATACAAAACACTTAATAAAAACAATTTTTATTGACTGTTATGATTAATACATTCGTTGTATTAATGCCATCCTATTTTCCTTTTTGCTTGATACAAGTAAACTTAATGCAGTGTAAACTTTTACCTGTCACAGTGACGGATGTTTTCATAAATAACATGCAATCTGACATTCACCTACAGACTTAAGTTATGACATGACTAGATTTTCTATCTTTCTTTCCAAGGCCTACCCTAAATTAGTTTTTTTTTTAAACACATAGGTATGACTTAAAGCGCAGCATAGCTATTCCAGGATTTAAAAATCTATCAAGTTCTTTACATGGATCTTCTCTCGTAAGTAGAAGTTTTGAAACTAAAATTTTTGAAAACATCAATGAAAAGAAAGATTTTTTTATGGGGAAACCCTTATCTTTTGGGTCAAAAATACGCCCATATTTTTCAAAGGTGAAAACTTGAGCTATGTGCAAAATACTACTTTTATTAAATTAATAGTTGCCTAACGGCTCGCCAGTCATCCCAATCCTATCGCCAGTAAAACCTGTTTTACCTGGCTTGTAATGTTAAATACTATAGGGAAGCTTCGGGAATGGGAATCTAAAATAACACAGCCCGATCTCAGGTTTGTGCTATTTCGAATTAATAAATTGGGAACACTTCGGGATTTTGAATTATTTCAAACTAATAGACTTCGAGAAGGCATATGACAGGGTACAACACCAAAAACTGTTGCAAATTCTAAGACGGATGGATATTGACCAAAAGGATATCCGATGTATTGAAAATCTATATCTGAACCAAACAGCCCAAATTAATATCGATGGAGAGACAGCTAACGCAGTTGAAATTCGCAGAGAAGTCCGCCAGGGATGTGTTCTCTCACCCCTGTTGTTTAACTTATATTCCGAACAGATTTTCCAGGAAGCACTTGAAGCTGTTAAGATGGGCATGCAAGTTAATGGGATGTGGATTAATAACATCCGATATGCGGACGATACCGTTCTAATCTCTAATAACATAGATCAGGGGTGGCGAACCATTGGCACGCGTGCCATTGATGGCACTCCACAAAATAATTTAGGCACGGCAGTAATTAAGGAATTTAGGTACCTAATCAAAAAAATTTATATTTGACAATGAATTGAACATGAAGCTTCAAGGCGCAAATAAAACAATTATTGTTATGATAGATCTCATTCATGTTTTCGAAGCTAAACTAAAAGTTTTCAGTAACGATACTGTTACCAAAAACCAGGGACCGCGGAAGTGGGGGACAGAGGGGACCAAATGCTCCCCCTAAAATCAAACGGGGGGGGGGGGGCTTCCAATTTAACTACCTGGTAAAGAAGGTTTCTCTGTGCTATCCTTCACAGAGCTTTGTTTTTTCTTAAATGAAAAAGCGCTTGTACGTAAGAAAAATTGAGAGAGCAGAGGATAAGAATATTTTGAACACGCTTTTATTAGTTCCACCTGTATGTATGTTTGTTTGTAACGGAATCTTTGAACGCGATTTTCACCCACTTCAAAACTTCAGATTGAACTGAAACTTTGCACACTTATCAAGGACCGATGACAATACAGTAATTTGATAAGTTTGTCCCATTATCGTGACCAGGATCTTCAGGATCAACGATTGTTACCTTAAAATCATAAAATCCACTATACCGGCAGTATGTAAAACTACAAACTTATCCCAAATTTACCAACATGTTGTGCATTATCTTTGCAATATAAGTAATAAAATAAAATATTTTTATAATTTCATTGTTAATTTGACTGACCTAGTCACCTCTGTTTCGTCTTATAACTGCAGTAAATTGACCGGAGGAAGTCGGGGCCGGAGATTGAAGCAAGGGGGTGACCAAAGAAGTTTGCCCCCCCCCCCCCCGTCATGGAGTACTTCCGCGGTCGCTGCCAAAAACTACAAGTATTTCCCAAAATTGAAAAAAATCTCCAGAGATTTGAATTTACATGAAAAACCAAACCAAGCAAAAGTCACTGAAGAGTTTAATTCGATAATTAATTCTTCAATCAAAGAATTTTCAACGAGATTTCCTCAGTTCAAAGAATTATCGGAAACACTGAAATTTATTATATATCCTGATGTAACTTCACTTGATAAACTGAACTTGGGCAAATTTGATTGGTTGGAAATTGAAGAAATTGAAATGCAGCTGATTGATTTCCAGTGTAGTTCAATATGGATTCAAAAAATTTTCGAAACAAGGAAAGAGTTGGAATTAAATCTGTGGCAAAAAGACATAAGGGTATAAGTCGACTTATATAATTTTTTATTTTATTGATGCCCCGTGTCCAGAGCAATATCGGGCATCTAAATACAAGAGGATATAAGTCTACATACCATAACCGCATTGTTACGGTAGGTTCTCTAAATGGGATTTAGTCAATGGCAAATAGACACATGTGTACTAATACCCCGAGTCAAAGCTTTTCGTAAAGTTATCTGCAACGCCAGAACAGCATATGTTAACTTATACCCTTTTGCCATTTCATTACTTTCCGATTTTCTTGGCAACAAATAACTTATGTACACATATACTACGACTGCATTTCCATGCAGGTGCAATAGCGTGTTTTAGCGGTCCAGTTTTCCAGTGTTATTGTAGTGTAGTTTAACAAATACGTGCCAAAATGGACACACTCTTGTGCGTAGAAAGTTTTGCTGAAGTGCTGTAACAAGAACTTAACCGGTAAGGTTACACATAACCCCACATTATTCGAACTCGAAAACACAGATCCTTGTTTAGTTTATGTCTACATATGCTGTTTTGTCATAGTAATTATTTATCAGAAAATACATATTCTTGGAAATTGAAAAAAGCTATATGTCAACTTATACCCTTTTGTTTTTTCATAAATGGAATAAAAGGAAATGCGATAAGGTATAAGTTCCGTATTTATTTATTTTCTAGTAGAAATAGTTTTAGAATCAACAGCAAAGCAAGCTGTAGTCAATAAATCGACTTGATTCTTTTGATTACCAGCGAAAAAAATTAAATGTTGTTCTCAAATCTCCAGCAAAATAGTTTTTTGATGTTCCTGTAAAATGATAATTTTTGACTTATACCCTCTTGCCTTTTCACCACATAAATGAAATATAACGACTATAATTATGTATCAGGTAATAAAGGGTGGTTCAATAAGAGCGCAAGATTTCAGTGTTCAATAAAACATGGTTTTCTGTAGCAAAGTATTGAAATATTTATTGATTTAGAAAATATTCATTTGGGAATTATGTCAGAAACAAAATATCTTGTAAATGGCCGCCACGGCTTTGCTGGCATATGCGTACCCTTTTGACGAAATTTTCAATAACGTTATTGAATACATGTGGTGGTATTTCATTGATACAGCGTCTAATTTCGGCTTTCAATGCTTCGATGGTTGCAGGCTTATTGGCATAAACCTGTGACTTCAGATAACCCCACAGCCAGAAGTCTAAAGGCGTTAAATCGCAAAAGCGTGGAGGCCAATTCTGGTCACCAAATCGGGAAATGACACGACCAGGAGCAAACTCGTACAAGATCGTCAATGTTTCACGGGCGGTATGACATGTGGCACCGTCCTGCTGAAACCACATGTCGTCAAGATCAATAGCTTCCAAATGAGGCACAAGAAACTGTGTTATCATAGCACGATAATGGTGGCAATTAAACTTTCACCATTTTGATAATAATTTTTGACAATCAGGACGCGTTGTTCTACCGTGTAATGCTCCATGTTTACTAACTCCCATCTGTCAACTTTCGATCTGTCACGTCATAATCATGTGACATTATGACTGTCAAACATGGCGCGCAATTCAAATCTTGCGCTCTTATTGAAACACCCTTTATAAGTAAAAATGCCAATATCAAAATTATGGAAACGTGGAATTCAATTCCAGACACATTTAGCAGTCTGAGGAAGCTGGCTTTTGCTATCTTAACAATATTTTCATCTACCTATACTTGTGAGTCATTATTTTCAGAAATGAATAACATTAAAGACTCGCTTAGAAGCCGTTTCTCAGATAAATCCAGTCCAGCTTGCAATCTGCTAAAAGTAACAAAGTATGGAGCTACTATAAGTTATTTAGCATCTAATTTACAACAGCAGAAGTCGCACGAATTTTTTCTTTCATTTTAATAAACATAACGTCATTATTGCTGTACAAAATGTATATTTTTTGTTGCAAATAAAGAGTTTTAAGTTGATAGTATTTAGTTTAATTTTTCCCCAATCACTAAGTCAAGATTGTTTGATGGCACGTCATGACCTCATTAAACATTTCTTTAGAAAAAATGGCACGTAGATGAATAAAGATTCGCCACCCCTGACATAGATGATCTTCAACACCTAGTCAACGTAATAGAAGACTACTGTCAAAGGATGGGCTTTAAAATAAACACAAAAAAAATATGATAGTGACCCGTGAACCAGACACTTTCAGAAACTCCAGTCTAACATACGGAGGGGAACCAATTGAGCGTGTAAACAAGTTCAAATATCTCGGAACATGGCTTAATGAAGACTGGACATCCAATTTAGACATAAAATGTCACTTTGAACCTCAGAGTAAGATTTGTAAAGTGTTACATCTTGTCAATACTGTTATATGGAGTGGAGGGATGAACCTTGAAAGTGACCACAATGAACAAATTGGAAGCATTTGAAATGTGGATATACCGCAGAGTGCTTAAAATTCCATGGACGGCACGTGAAACAAATGAAAATGTTCTTAGAAGTATGAAGAAAGACAGAGAACTAATAACGACAATCAAGAAAAGAAAAACAGCGTACCTAGGAGATATAATGCGTAACACAAAGTACCAATTATTACAACTAATTATCGAAGAAAGGTATGACGGTAAAAGAAGAATGGGAAGGAAAAAGATGTCATGGCTACGCAATATAAGACAATGGACCGGACTGAGAACGATGGAAGACCTAATACATACATCAAAAGACCGGGATAAAATGGAAAATGTGGTAGCAAACATTCAGTAATGGATATGCATAGAAAGAAGGAGAAACTGAATTACTTCAAATTACTCAACACGATCTCAGGCGTGCGCTATTTGAAACGAATAAGCTACGGGACTTTGAATTATTTCCAATTAGTGCAGCCCGATTTCAGGTTTGCGCTATTTGAAATTAACAAAGTGGTGCAGTTTCGTGAATATGAACTAGCTATTATTGACTCGCCCCGAATTCCAAGTAGGCGTCGATTTAATTTAGTCAATTATGAACGTAATGAAACAGGTCGGGGATTTCGTTCGGAGAGCTGGATCTGTATTTTCTAGAGAATTCTTGTATAATTCTGGTTGCCCGACTAGGTCGAGAAAGGGGCCCCCGCGGCCGAGGCCGCAGGATTCGGTCGAAAGGCCGGGATAAGTTCTCGGAATAATTCTGGTGCTCGGTTCGGGAAAAAATTTGATTTTATACCTTGTTATCACGTTCCCTTCTCTTGCATCAACGCAGAAACGGGAATGCGTGGCGGACGTTTTCTCTTTTCACCTGCGCACAACGACGAACTGGCGGTCTCGAGCGGACTGAAACTTTTATACAGTTGAATATGCGAAATTTTAAATGCCATAATATTCGATTATAATTAATTCGTATTTAAAATCGGAGCAAAACGTTACACTACAAGCTACTCTTCCAGAATGTATACAAAATGTTAGTCAAAGCACTCTTGGCCCGCTGTATTAGACATCCATTACTTGATGGAAAATGTCGTTCCGTAATATTGCAACATCGGGAAACTGTTCTATGGCTTTGTTCAAACAAACTTGCGATGAATACTCTGTTATAAAAACGTTATGTTCTTGTAACATTTTTTTTTTCGCATTTGGTATAATAGTGCTATTTTACTAAATTCAAAATCGATTGATAAAGTGGCACTTTGGTACATAGAAATGTCACTTTACTATATGATAATGGCACTGTCAAATTCGTGGTTAGCAGGTTAGGTTTTGTGTTAGTTTATGTCAAAACTGACGAAAAACTTAACCTGCTAACCTCGAATTTGTCATAGACTTACAGTGCCACCAACATATTATTCATACGTTTAAATTTCCACAGCCGCCTTTTTTAAATGGACGTGTGGTATAATCAGCGTACTTAAATCAAACAAGTAGAGACACTCATTCCAAATGTTGAAACCTGTCTAGAGTGCCTGCGACATATTTCTAAGCTTGACTTCAGATGGCAGCACAAAATTCTACCACTCAGAGCCAGTTACTAGCTCTGCTACCAATCATATGTGACAAAGTAGTGACGCCATCTGTTAGTACTATCGGAAAGTACCCCCCAGGAGCCGTTCAAGGTCATCCAAATGGGTATTTTGACATCAAAGGAACCGACAGTGAGTATGTCTACTTGTTTGATTTATGTAGGCTGGTATAATGTTTTTATATAAATGTTTGTTTAGAAATACTAATACAAAATACGAAAAAATGGTATACACACTTTGTAAGAAAAGTAGTTTTACTAAACTTATATAGATTTTTAAGTTACTCGCTCGCTTCCCTCGAATGTACTCAATCAAGTTATATTCGTTTAGTAAAACTTTACTTTTCTAAACTTGTTGTGTAATATATTATTAATAAATTGTTTAGCAAGGAGTTGGTTAACAACTTTGTATTTTCTGGTGTTGTAAGTTGTAATACCTACACATAACCAGAGCTGGGCAGTAACTAATTACTTTTTAATTAAATTACTAATTAAAAATAAGATAAGGTCTTATTAAGTTACATATTAAGCAAATCGCAATAGGGTCTTCCCCGTCCAATATAAGCCTAATTTATTATTTCCTCTGACAAGTCGAATAACAACTTTTGCATTTTGTACGATGCTTTACGAGCATTGGAGCGTGTATGTAGATGTTATCTGTAGCTTGACTAGCTTGCAATAGTGATACTAATATTTATTGTGAGAGACGCTAAGTATAAGACGCTAAAACTATATTTGCGGTTAATACATTACAGATTACAATACCTACGGTAAAATATAATTTAATATGGCTTCATTAGACGATACTGGTGCATAATACTTACATAATTATTTATTCATTTCAATTTGCTTGTTTTAAACGATGTATTAACATAGGGGTATACTGCTGTGCAAGTGTAACAGGCGTAAAGTCTTGAAAATTACGTTTTTGAGTGAGGAACTGAACTAAACGGCCAAAATCCGATAACAACATTTAAACAACTTAACACACATTAATAAAATGTACCTAATTGCAAAATTTCATGTCTGGTTGACTAAAAAATGCAGTATGGGGTATGGCACTAATACAATTTAAAAATGCCGCATAAGTTTACCGCATTCTTGGATTGAACATTTTGTAAATTATCCATTCTTTGTCGCTTTCTTGCCTTGTAATGCTCATATGCTGCTTTATATACTGGCACATAGTGCATAATTTTTACGGACTGCTGCAATATGTTAGCTTCGATTATTATTACAAATTTGGAATAGTGTCTTATAAAAATAATGACTGTCTTATAATTCCGCAACATTACTTCCTTACGTTATACGGGGTGCTGCGTTGACGGACGAAACATACAAAACCCTCAGCCCTCATATTAATTACAAGGTATTCAAATATTGGCTTCTTAATGATTTTACACAAAATTCCATTTAGTTTTTTAAAAGAACAGTGCATAGTGACCAAATTTCAGATATTTTATTTCCCTAAACTAAAATCAATAGGTATTATTAAAGATTGTGAAATTATAATGCAGACGAACTTACTGGATAGGAAATATGATTACCCGAAAGGGTTCCACTTTCCTCACAAGAAACTTCTACTTTGCAAATTGAGAGACTAAATCAGCTAATTTAAATTTTAACAACGTGAGTAATAAATTCGTTTTGTCATTACACATAATTAAAATGATCTTTATTAAAAATATTTATATGAACGTTTCGCTAATTCATTGTTAGCTTCATCAGCGCATTGATTTAAAAATAGGACAAAGGGACATCTAATATCACATTCTGTCTTTTTTTTTCTATATGGTTTAATCTTTTATTGTTAAAATCATTTCGTCAGATAAAACTTCTTTAGCTTCCATAGTTTGTAGATTAGTATTTTTGCTGGGTTACATGAAATTGATGACGTTTTGATAAAAAACCAGGTTGTGATTTAATTCAGTTACAACCTTTTTGGCAATTTATTCTATTTTAGCATTTTTCTTTAATGTTGCATACAATATCCATCTATGCCAAATCGGTGTCCCATTTTTTTTGGGGACACCTGTATAATTGTTATCCTTGAATTTATTTATTTACTTACATCTTACATCAAAATAAACTAAAAACTCTTGGCTTTGGTGAACGGTGCATGTAGCTACAAGGTTTAATTATCAAAAAACCTTCAAAAGTGAAAGAGTATGTAGGTTACTATAGTTAACAAAACATCAAAATTAAGCATTTTTAGATTACGATTACGAATCGACGCGACACTAATGATAGTTGCAACTTACAAGCAAGTTCTACTAAATACAACTACATATATGACAATAATTTTTATTAAAAGTAATTGAAAAAGTAATTGATGTACAATTACAATTACTAAGTAATTGGTAATTGAATTACTATTTCCTGTAAGTAATTGAATCTCTGGTAATTAAATTACTGCATTGGGCGGTAATTGGTAATTAGTAATTAATTACTTTTTAAAAGTAATTTGCCCAGCTCTGCACATAACTGCAAATTTCAAAGGCACTTTTGATTAATCTTTTTTTTGCTCATACTATAGTATTATTGCAGTTAACTTCAATATTGAGTTGCAAAATATGCATGGCAAAATAAAGCTGAATTAAGAAATGTATTATTCTAAAAAGTTTTTATCAATTTTCAATATGTTCGTATAGTCTGTTTTTTTGCTTTATAATTCAGAGCAGGCCGTGCATTTATATTATTTTAGCAGTGTACAACAGTTTAGTTACAAAATATACCTAACGTCAAAATCAAGGTCCCCGAGATTGTCACGTTGACACTTCAATAACGTTTAATAAAATACCATGAAAAAGCTGTATTAATAGTAAAACTAAAGTGGCTATAAAATGCTGTTTTACTAATATAAAAGACATCAATGGTAAATTAAGTAAAACAGCCATCATTGGAAGAGTTGGTCAAATCTTTGATGTAAGTATTAAGAATTAAACCATTATAAAATTTCTTACATTTTGTTATTATGCTAGATTTTGAATTCAACTGTATTTAATATTCTAAATGAAGCAAAATCAGAACTCCAGCAACAACCGGATGACAATATAAAAAAGGAAAAAGAATTTTTAACTTGGGAGGACTATAGTTTCAGGGAAGATATTAAGAAACTTTCGTTTTTTTTTATTTTGGATAATTTATTGCGATGTGCAAGACAAGAACTAAATTATATCAGGACTCGTTCAAAATTATACAACACATTAAAAAATATAGGATATAAATACAAAATTGTGAATGGAAGAAAATTGATTTGTGAGAAGAATGTAATTTTGGCGAAGATTACTTCTTTATTAAAGAAATATTTACAATTTCGAAATTCTAGTGAAAAATGTATGTTCCGGTTTTGGATGAAACTGGATATTTCGCAATGGAACCAGTCTGTATAGGAAGACCCACACCACAGACTTGAAAAGTAATCCATCTAAAGTTAAGGCAGAGGGAAAGAGATATACTATTTTGCATGCAGGATGCACATCAGGATTTTTACCACGGTGTGACACTGTTTGACACGGACAATGGTACTTTCATAAGTGTATGAACGGTGGCATTTTTAGGCAATGTTAAAAAAACAGTTAATTCCTGTTATATGTTTAGCATAAATAATAACTTCTACAACACAGATTTGCAAACAAAAGTCATCAGCAAGTTTTTAATAATATATTGTCATACTAGCAAGATGCCCGTTCTTCGTACGGACTACAAATGTACAACAGTTTACCCCTTTTCGCCTCTTAGGGGTGAAATTTCGAAAAAAAATCAGACCATTTTATACTCAAATTAACCCACAGCGAAAAATAATTTTAACTTCCTACTTCTATTCAGTTTTCCGTTTTTACCGCTTTCGAGGTGAAATTTAAAAAACCCTTTAAAACCTTTTCTAAAGATTTAAAAATACATCTATATGCCTATGCATGCAAACACCAAGTCGATATCTTACCGGGCCTAAGAGATATTGTGGAATTCGTGAAAACATAGTTTACCCCTTTAGGGGTACATTTTTCAAAATCACTTAAACCATTTTTTAAATATTTTAAAAATACTAACTCAATAAACATAGGAGTAACGAAGGGTCTTTAATTCACCCCCTACCCCTTTTCAGTTTTTCCCCCTATTACCTCTTTAGGATTAAAATTTTCAAAATCCCTTACACCTCTTTCTAAATATTTTAAAAATACATTTACATGCCAAAAAAGAATGTTCTAACTCAATAAACATAGGAGATATTTAGGGTTCTTTAATTCAGCCCCAATCCAGATTTGCACCTTTAGGGGTGGCTTAGAGAAAAATCCTAAAATACGTTTCTAGGTATTTGCATTGATAATATTTGCAAGTAAACACCAAATCGCTATCTCATCGGGTGTAAGAGATATTGAGGAACTCGTGAAAACACATTTTACCTCTTTTCACCCCGTAGAAGAGGAATTTCAAAAAATCCCTTTTAACCCATTTTATTGTGAAATGGAACTCACGGCGAAAAAAATTAATCAATTTAACCCCCCCCCCTTTTCAGTTTTTTCTCCTTTTACCCCTTTAGGGTTAAAATTTTCAAAATCCCTTACACCCCTTTCTAAATATTTTAAAAATCAATCTATGTGCCAAAAAAGAATGTTCTAACTCAATAAACATAGGAAATACTTAGGGGTTCTTTAATTCACCCCCAATCCAGATTTGCACCTTTAGGGGTTGATTAGGGCAAAATCCTAAAATATGTTTCTAGGTATTTACATTAATAATCTATGCAAGTAAACACCAAATCGATATCTTATCGGATGTAAGAGATATTGAGGAATTCGTGAAAACACATTTTACCCCTTTTCACCCTCTTAGGGGTCGAATTTCAAAAAATCCCTTCTTAGCACTACCTTACGTAAGAAATTGAACCTTGCACCTTAATCTCAAGTTTCTAGTACCAGTGGTTTCGGCTCTGCGTTGATTAGTCAGGGTTATGACTTTCCTTTATATATGTATAGATTAATAACGTTAATGTGCTCGATGCTTATTATAAAACGATTGCATACAAAAATGCAGTAACACGAGAAAGGAACTAGTAAAATAAAGATAAATAAAAAGAAGAAAAGAACGAAAATAGTAAATAGTGCATAGTACATAGTAGATGAATAAACACACCTCCAGGAATTTATTAGAATTTGATGGCTGCTTTACTGATCTTCAAATAGATAATCATGATAAAGACGTTTGAATTTAAGAACACTAAGTGTCTGAGAAAATTAAGAAAGGGAGTTATATGATATATGAAAAAAGCGTTCGTATACACTTGATTTGTGAGCAGGCAAAGTTAAAAGCCCTTTACTCCTTATATTGATATTGTGAATGTCAGTTGTGTATCGTAGTTTATTGTAGAGATAATCAGGATTTTTTAAGTTATCAGCCTATAGGATAAGCAGGCAAAATGCAGTGACCTACGATTTTTCATGTTCAACCATTTAATTAGAGAGAGTTTGTCGGATACATGATCGAACTTTCTTAAGCCAAAAATAAATCGTAAACATGAGTTTTGCGTACTCTTTGCACTCGTTTGACATCAATACTGTCTAAACAAGGACCATATATTATTATGTCAAAGGACACGTTTATGTATTAAGGGAAACTATTCATTATTCATGCCATGTGTTACTTAAGATTTATGTTATCCGGGGCGCACTTTTAGATCGCCTCATTCATAATTAGAATGCCCCATTCATAAACTTTTCTAAACACTTTGCTCTTTGTCCTTAGATGGTTTCATGGAGCAGATTCGTCGTGTTAGCGTTCAGTCGATATTGAACTTCGGTTTAGTCAACTCATACTAGTTCTTAGTTTTGTAACTTGTGTAATTTTAGAGTTTAATAAAAACTTAATTTTTAAAAACAAGTTCTCTATAACATCGAACATAATTGGCGCTGCGAACAGGATGCTCAAACGACTCTTGTCTTTCGTTGATTATTAAATCTTAATTGTGCATCCCGAAACCTACGAATATTTTTGAAGACTTCAACATTGCGATTCCAAGTTTGCTGAGTTCCTTCGACCGTCGACGGACCTCACCTACAAACTAGCACTGGTAGAGCAACGAGGAAGGCGCTTCACCCACCTGTACCGGAAGGACCAACACCGCCGTGGAACTTCACCTGGTAACCCGCTAGGCATCCCGACATCAGGACAATGCTATTGGCAACTCTATTCTTGTAAGTGAACAAAAAATATTCCTTTTAACTTAGTGATATCCTTTTAACCTAGTGATATACAAGTGATTGTTTAAATATTTTTATGAATAACGGTAGAGATCGTTCAAGATCACCTTTGAGCCGTGCTAATTCAAGCGGTTTAAATTCTTCAATTATTGAAGTTGGCTTAGAAAATCCAAGTCAAGCAAAAATGGCTGTTAATTTTACTGAAATTAATTTAGCTAAGGAAATGATTCCTCAGTATGAGGGCGGTAGTAGGAATTTATCGTATTTCATACAGCAAAGCGAAAAATTCTTTGACATTTATGGAAACAAAGAAAAAGGACAGGAAACGTGTAGTTTTAATAGGCTTTTATTTGAGATGTGTTGTGCGAAGGTAACTGGTGTAGCTAGGGACACTTTAGTAATTTCCAATTGTAAAACATGGAGCTCACTAAAAACCTCTCTTTTAAATCGTTTCGGAGATCCTAGAAATGAAGGTTTGTTAGAAAACGACCTAATTACCTGTCACCAATTATTAAATGAAAATTACGAACAATACTACGAGAACATAAAATATAAACTACAACAACTATTAGAGCATATAAGTATTCGCGAAGACAAAGAAGCTCTGAGGGACTATAAAGTAGATATGTTCAATCAAAAGGCTTTAGATACATTTAAGGTCGGTTTATTAGAACCATACCGTTCTTTTATTTCATATAAAACGGTAACTTCTCTAGAAGACTGCTTACTCAAACTTAGAGATTATGACAATTATAAACAACAGGTTAGTTTTATGAATTTCGTTAGAAGTAAAACCCCAGCTAGAAACAATCAGAAGCAGTTAGATTTTCATAAGAATCAAAAACCGAAATTTCCATTTAATCAGTCGCCTACTTTCTCATATAATCAACAACCAAATTTTGCCGTCAGTAATTATCCAAATAAAAATCAATTCCCGAGAGGACCAATTAACATTCAAAATAGACCTATACATAGGAATTTTCCAACAAATTCTCAGGTTTTTAAAACTAAACCGGCTTCACACAATACGAACAATTATAAACCAACCCCGATGTCCATATCAACAAATAACACAGTCAAACCCCCTGTAGGTACGACGAATAATTTTAGAAATCACTTCCGAGCCACGGGACCGCGTAACTTCGTTTCAGAAGAACTATATAACCTTGAGACCCCTGACGAATTAACTAATGATTATATTAATCCCGAAAATACCGAAGGTTACGAACATTCAGACAATTTTCACGATTTCTCAGAATCAGAATATTACGAAGAATCCGAAAATTTTCAGATAGAAGCCTCGGAAAAACTAGTCTCGACTTAAACTCCATTAGCAGTAAACCCAAATTACCCTTCATTATAATTCCAGAATTAGATTTAAAAATATTAATAGATAGTGGTGCATCCAACTCGATCCTAAATCCGGGACCCGCATATAAGTACTTTCAAGAGTTTTTCTTCAAAAAACCCTTTAGTGTCAAAAGCTTAGGACAAACCATTACAGACGAAAATAATGTTTCGTATCCCATTTTTAAGGAATTTGGCATTAACAATAATATAAAATTTCATATCATAAAATGGCACGAGAGATTCGACGCCCTAATAGGAAGCGAAGATTTCAAAAAGCTTGGTGCGAAAATAGACTACAATTCTCAAAATTTAGAGATAGGAACTGTTGTAATTCCTTTTTATTTTGACTTAAACCCGCTTAATTATAAACCGTTTAAGCAATATGTCAGTAAAAGTATTAAAATTCCAGTTAACATAGAACAGGGACACGTTCTTATTCCAGAATTAAAAATAGGAAATGTTCATATCCCCGAATCAATAGCTACTTCAAAAGATGGATTGTGTCACATACCTTTAGATTACGATTTTAATACGGAAATAAATTTTCATCGACAGATAGAAGTAGAGCCCCTTACAAGTTTGGAAACTACTGAAAAATTACAGGGAAACTATCCTGAAACTAACGATTTAACTTTATCCGAACTTATAAGAACATCTCATCTTAACGTGGAGGAAAAAACCGAAATTTTAGCTCTGTGCAGAAAATATAGGGACGTATTTTATAACGAGAATTGCAACTTAACCTTTACCAATGCAGTAAAGCATAAAATTAGGACATCAGACGACGAAGTAGTTTTTTGTAAATCTTTTAGGTACCCCTACCAATTAAAAGCAGAAATTCAAAACCAAATAAAAAAACTCTTAGATAATAAAGTAATTAGACCTAGTATATCTCCATATAGCTCACCTGTATGGATAGTAAAGAAAAAGGCTGACGCTAGTGGAAAGAAAAAATGGCGTTTAGTCATTGACTTTAGAAAAATAAATGAAAAAACTATAGAGGACAAGTACCCGATACCAAGAATTGAAGACATTCTCGATAATTTAGGGAAATGTACTTACTTTTCTACCTTAGATCTCGCGCAAGGGTTTCATCAGATTGAAATGGATCCTCAATCCATTGAGAAAACGGCTTTTACAGTAGATAATGGTCATTGGGAATACGTTCGTATGCCCTTTGGTCTTAAAAACGCTCCTAGTACGTTTCAACGAGTTATGGATAATGTATTGAGAGAGTATTTACATGAATTTTGCTTCGTTTACATGGATGACGTAGTCATCTTTTCAAAATCCCTTCAGGAACATATGTTGCACGTCAAGAAAATCTTTGAAAAATTAAGACATTATAACTTAAAAGTTCAGTTAGACAAATCAGAGTTTTTGCGCAAAGAGGTTGGATTTTTGGGACATGTCGTTACTCCCAATGGAATCAAACCTAACCCTGATAAAATAAAAGCTATAAAAATTTACCCTCTACCGAAGACCGTCAAAGAGATTAGAGCCTTTTTAGGTTTGGTAGGTTATTATAGGCGTTTTATCTGCAATTTTGCTAGGATTGTACAACCATTTACAAAATGTTTGAAAAAAGGTGCCAAAATTAATGTTGACGACCCAAATTACTTGCAAGCATTTCATCACTGTAAAGAATTGTTAGTCAATGCTCCCATATTAAGTTACCCTGACTTCGACAAGACTTTCTGCCTAACGACGGACGCTTCTAACGTAGCTTTAGGAGGTGTTTTATCCCAAAATAACAAACCTATAGCGTTTTATTCGAGAACATTAAACAGTGCAGAGAAAAACTATTCCACCATAGAGCGCGAATTGTTAGCAATAGTAGAAAACACTAAGCATTTTAGACCGTACCTTTATGGAAAACAATTTATAATAGAAACAGACCATAAACCCTTAGTGTGGTTATTTTCTCTCAAAACACCGAATTCTAGATTAATTAAATGGCGCTTGAGATTAGAGGAATTTGATTATAAAGTGGAGTATAGGAAAGGAAAGGAAAATTTAGTAGCCGATGCCCTTTCAAGGATAGAAATAAACCTCAAGGAAGTAGTAGACCCCGAGTTAAACTTAGATTTATTGTCAATTCTCCCGAACATAGATGAGGAGGTAGAATTGCCCAATAATGACGCAGACGATGTACTTACTAATAATGATGTTAGGATTGACGAACAAGAAAGCGATACCATAAATACTCAACATACGTCAGTAGAGAACCCAGTATTCACCATGCAAATTACTGAAAAACCAATAAACCAATTCAATAATCGCATAATAGCTAAATTAGGTGACAAATTCAACACAATCATTAAAAAACCCTTTTCCAAACAACACCTATTAGTGACCATCAGAAGAGGAAACGAATTAGAAGATTTTTCAAAATTTATCAAACAGTTCATAAATCCAAGCAATTTATATTGTATCTACTTTAAGGATAAAGAACTCGAACCAAAATTTTTAGAAATTTGTCGACACTTATTTGATAACAAAATTAATATTACAAAGAGTAACATTTTAGCATTAGACGTAGAAAACCCCGAAGAGCAGGCAAAAGTAATTAACGAATACCATTCAGAAAATCACAACGGCGTAACGGAAACGTACGAACATCTTAAATGTAGGTACTACTGGCCCGATATGAAAACTAGGACAAATAAATTAATAAACGAATGCGAGACGTGCCTTAGTAATAAGTACGAAAGAAACCCCTATAGAATCCCGTTTTCAGGACCCTTAGTAGCAAAAAGACCATTTGATGTGGTTCACGTAGATACCTTTAGTTTCGAGAGTAGTAAGTTCTTGACCATAATCGACCTCTTTTCCAAATATACGCAAGCTTATTATATAAACGACGTAATGGGAATAACTATATTAAACAAATTAAGACACTACTTTGCACATCATGGTTTTCCAAGAAAATTGGTCTGCGACGAAGGAAAAGAATTTAAAAATAATGTTTTTCAAGAATATTGTAAATTATTCAAAATAGACTTACATTTTACCACTAATTATAACAGCTGTTCGAATTCACCTATAGAAAGAGTTCATTCAACCCTTCTAGAAAAAATTCGAGTATTAAAGAGTAAGGATAAAAACGAAACACACCCGAATCTTATGACTTCCGCAATCTTGATCTATAACCAGTCCGTCCATTCCATGACAGGTTTTACCCCTTTTACTTTATTGTACGGTCCATACGAAAACTTAAATGCCCACGAGGTCGACTTAGACATAACTATATTTGAAGCATATAATGACAAAAGAAAAAGCGAAATTTTGCCCTTTTACGAGACAATATACCAAAAACAACTTAACAAAGGTAGTAGAATTTTAGAAAAAAGGAACCAAAATAAAGAAACCGACGTAGTTATGAACGAACAGGTAGCTTATTTTACTCGCCAACGTATTAGAAAAACTGATCCGCTTTTCGATAAAGTCAATGTGACCTCTATTCAAGGGAACAAAGTCGAGGGAACACGGGAAAGATCAAATAGAAAAACTAATATTAATAAACGGAAAATTAAACGAGTAAGAAAGAAATTTTCTTTACAGGATTCTCCTGTCCAGCCAGATCCTGGGCCTTCAAATAGACAAAATTAAAACGAGTGGGTACTTTGAAGAAGACTTAGGAAATGTAAAGACTATAAGCCATTATCACAAATTCTATTTTTATTTTAACATGACAGAATTAGACTTAAGTTACCAACAATTATTAAACAATCTAAATTTGATCGAGATTAAAACACGAAATAATATTACTTACCCTCACTTGTCTGCATTAAAGAATTATTGCCACGAAATTCAGATTAAGCTGTCAAAATTCAATCATAGAGAAAAACGTGGATTATTTAATTTTCTAGGAACAGGTTTAAAATTTATAACAGGTAATCCGGATGAAAACGATTTAACAGAGATACATAAGAACCTACAATCACTTTTCAAGGAACAAGAAGTTGTTATTAAACAAATGAACGCCTATACCTCCTTCGCAAATCACATCACAGATAGGTATTCTAAAGACCTAAAAGTTATTAAAAAAGACATTTATTCACTTGAGAAAGAAATCAATAAATATAATCACATTTTTGAAACTTACTTAATAATTCAATACAATAATTATTTGGCTGAAAGATTATTAAGAATAGTTAATACTATCGAGAGAACCATTTCTTTAGCTTTCACAGAAATTACAAATTTAGAGGTTATAACTGATGTAGAATTGTCGCAAATGATAGACCATTTAAAAGTTATCTATAAAAGGGAGGAACTGCTCGAATTAGACACGATACACGTTTTCAAAATTCTGAAGTTCTCGCAATTTCAAGTCATTTCTGCTGGTAAGATGATCACTTGTGTATTAAAGATACCCATTCTTAATTCCTTAATCTTCCGATATACCAAATTATACCCTATTCCCGATTCGCAAGATAGAGTGCTGATACCACCGTTCAAATATCATCTCCTGAGCGTTAAAGGTGAACTGTGGACTAATGAAAAGTGCAAGATGATAGACGAAAGTGTAGTGTGCGTTGAACCTGGAAAAATAGACAGATGTGTTCTTAAAAAACCCAGTGAATGTGTTTACGGAACCGCTAATAATGACTATAAACTGTATACGCAGATTACTAATAAGAAATTGTTAATCTCCTCAAAAAGCAATGTAAATTTAATGGAAGAATGTAATGGTAAAATTAATTACTTTGTTATCATGAACAATGCCATTTTGTCCGCTGAAAAATCCTGTAAATTAATAATAGAAGATCAGGTTTTCGAAAATACCGATAGTGAAAATTTTACCTTCCATGTTCCTCTTATAAAACTCAATTACATAGCTACCAAAAGCATAAAATTAAAGTTAGATCATTTAGATAATTTAGATAAACTAAAACAAGAGGCCGAAACGTTAAAAGCACAATTTAATTTACATCCATCTTTACATTTTGTTCATTTTTCAGTAACTACCATCGTAATTGTTGCATTAATAGTTGCCTGTACCATTATGTATAAGTATAAGACGGTAATATTTAAGTATCAGGTAAAAGAAGATGCCATCCAGATGACATCACTTCCAAATCCAAGAGATCACGAGAACGAGGACGTTCTTAGCTAAGGGGGGAGGTATTATGTCAAAGGACACGTTTATGTATTAAGGGAAACTATTCATTATTCATGCCATGTGTTACTTAAGATTTATGTTATCCGGGGCGCACTTTTAGATCGCCTCATTCATAATTAGAATGCCCCATTCATAAACTTTTCTAAACACTTTGCTCTTTGTCCTTAGATGGTTTCATGGAGCAGATTCGTCGTGTTAGCGTTCAGTCGATATTGAACTTCGGTTTAGTCAACTCATACTAGTTCTTAGTTTTGTAACTTGTGTAATTTTAGAGTTTAATAAAAACTTAATTTTTAAAAACAAGTTCTCTATAACATCGAACATAATTATATTCTATCAGCGTAAGTAAAATGTGACAGAACCAAAGCATCAGATAAACAGATTTTTGCGGTTTGAGACAAGGAATGCCTACAGAGATATAGGTTTTTTAGATTTATATAGGCTTTTTGAATGCATTTATTTATGTGCTCTTTGAATCTAAAGTTATGGTCGATAATTAGGCCTAAACTTTTACAGGAGCTTTTAATAGATAACTGAGTATTTTCTATGCAGATATTTACCAAAGGCAAGGCTCGCTCTCTTATGGAAGATTTACCAAAAAGCATAACATTTGACTTTTGTGAGTTAATGATAAGACATATTTTCTCGAGATATCTATCAGATTATATAAGTCACTGTTGATTGCTTGGATAGCAGTATGTATGTTAGAGATGTCAACGGAAAGACAGAGCTGCGTATCATCAGCAGAAAAATTACAGCGACATGATTTAACAGAGGTTATAAAATCAGATGTATAAATGATATACAAAAGGGGTCCCAGTAAGGAGCCTTGCGGAACACCCGCTGTCACTGCTCTTAGATTAGAGATTTTATCATGAAGTTTAACTCGCTGATATCTACCCCTGAGAAAGCTACCCAATAAATCAACGGCGTCCTTATCAAAACCGAAATACTGTAGTTTGGCTAAAAGCAAATCATGATCAATCAAAGGCTTTGGAATAATCTAAAAGTGTTAAAACTGTTAGCATACTATTGTCAGCGGCTGTGAGAGCAGTGAGGCAACTGTACCCTGGTGTGACACCAGATTGAGTGGGAGGGAAAATGTTTTGTGTGTGTAGGTACTGGCGGTTTTGTCATAATTTTCTCCAATAATTTTGAAAGATCTGGTAGAATACAGATCGGACGTAGGTCCTTACAACTAGAAGTTGAATTAACCTTGGGGAGAGGTAAAACTTCCGCTATTTTCCACGCACTAGGAAAGTACCCATTGAATAAACAGGAATTAATAATGTGGAGCAAATAGAGAATCAGATAAGGACAACATAGTTTTATCATGGCTATACCTATATTGTCTACCCCGACAGAATTAGACTTTATTGTGGTTAAAACATTCACTACGTCATTTTCGGAAGCAAGAGTAAAGCTGAACGTATTCGTTAGATTTGCTACCAAGTTAGAATTGTAATAATTGAGAAGTGTATCACCTGGCACTGCTTTATTTTTGGTAACTGCACCTAAAAAATAGTCATTAATATTGTCAACACTACCAATATGTTCAGGAATATCAGAATTTTTAGATTTACTGTAGATATCGAGAGTTTGCAACGCCTTCCAAAAATGTTTACTGTTAGTTACTTCTGCAATAGATTCAAAGTAAGCACGTTTTTCTCGTCTAACAGCATTAGTTGTGAAGTTTCTTAAATCTTTATGCTAATTCCAATGCGCTTGAACTTTCGTTTTTTTGAACTTGGATAATGCTTTATCACGCAGATTCATCATAAATCGTGAAAAAAAAAACACTTTCTTTAACTATTTTATTGAATTGTCAATTTGACAGTTGTCAATTCCGAAGTGGTTTTCGACTAAATTTCGACCAAGAGATCACTATGCAAAAAAAACTACGTGTACAACACGCTTTGAAAGTCCTCTTTTCGTTCATTTACTTGATTACCTCGGGCTTCGCCCTCGTTATCAAACTGCAAATTCAGAAAAAAAGTATGACTTTCCAAAACTAGTTGTACAAATTACTATACTGACTGCATTAATGTGGTAATCAAAATGTTTGTAAATTATCTTTTAGTCAGGACAAGAATTCGAAAAAGTAAAGTTCTGGAAGAAAATCATATTACTTTTGAGTTAAAGGTGTTTTTTAGCTAATTCGACCCATTTGAATCCGAAAATGCCTGTTACCAACTCGAAATCTCGACCGTAAGTGAGGTATTCAAGATGGCGTCCGAAAACCGGAGATCGACACATTTTCCGCCTCCTAAGACGTATAAATGTAATTTAAACATCAAATTATAAGTTTTTGAAGGCTAGAAACACACCCGCATACATGAAAATAGCATTTGGAGTCAGTAAGGCATTAAGGGAGATAAGAATATGTTTTTCCCCTGAGGTTGACATGTGTTACAGACCGAGGGCTCTGGCGAAGGTAAAAAACATGAATATCATTAAGTAACAAATGACTTCCTGGA